>JARHVA010002251.1:570000-767500 GCA_037957365.1 Torreya grandis
GACTCTAGCCTTCTTTGCTCAACTAGCCCTCTTCTTGACTTGATTAGGTCATATGAAATTGATACTCAAATAAATACCTTATATATTATATTTATGACAATAAATTTTTATGTTCCAAAATACCTTATTATAGTTACTGATATGCTATATCATTCACTTGCTCTCCACACTCTCCAAGAACTCAAATATGCCTAGAACTACCTTATACAATTCACATGATCATATCCTTATTAGTTAGAAACATACTTAAAAAATCCTAGGTAGGACATGTAAATAGGTCTTATCATACCATAATAACATGATTAAATCATAATTTGACCACACATTGGTCGTTCATAGCTCAAATAACCCTTACTCCTCTTTTAGGTCTTATGGAGACCTAATAGGCCTTCTTAACAACACATTACCCTTTGATCTTCTTGAAACAATTTAAAACTTCACACTTGTCAGGTAAAATTCATATTCCACTCAAATATACCCTTAAAAACTTCAATTTAGTCTTAAAATACCTTTTAGGTTCAACCATCACTTAACCTTTTCTCAAAATACTATTCACAATAGGCATGTGCATACACATAAAATATATCTTTAACACCTCAAGAATAAACAAACTTTTGATGAATATTTATGGAAAAAATAGCATATTATTAAACTTAATTATCTCAAGGTCATCAAAAACTTCATTATAATCTTCAGTTAAAGGTATACAGACTCAAACTCTTATCTGCAATATGCTCACTCAGAACTATCAACTAGCTTGAAAACATAGTCAAGGAAACATGAACTTCAGACACCTGATTGAACATAATAAAAGGATTTTAATGAATGAAAATTATATTATAAAATTATTATAATTATATAAAAACAAATATATCATAATCTCTAATGGAAATTACTGGTCTTGTAGATCAATCTATTGACATTCTTTTTCTCAGACTTTACTCATCCAGACAAGCCATTTTGGCTTCAATGTTTCAACCTCTTAAACTGAATTCCAATATTTTTAAAAGCATGTATATATCATTAAAGTCAAAATTAATAAAATAATATGTATTTAATGTTTTATCTTAGGGTAAATATCCTCCAAATCATCACAACAACTTGTGTACTTAGATCTACCAATTTACCTTCAAACATAGTCATGGTGATAATGACCTTCAACATGTGTGTAGGCACTTTCAGAGACACCCCATTAAATTTTATGATATTAAAATATCATTATAACAATATAAAATAGATATATAACATGTTCATATGGTAATATTTGTCTTGTAGACCAATCTCATAACCTCACACCTTTACTATCTTATATGTACTAGAAAGGTCAACTTATGAACAACATTTTCATCATATCTACTAACCTTAAAAAAATATATCCATCATGAAAATGTATAGAATGTCTTGAAAAATGTATTCATACACTTTTATTCATCCCTAATCCATGATATCACATCCTTAGTCACTTTCTCACTTATGCCTAGTTTTCTCACTATCTGCATCATTATGATTGTTAGTGATAGGTCAACTTGTAAGACTAGTTTATCACTAATGAAGGATATAATTTTATTATAAACCACTATGTAAATCTTATACAAGTATAAATATTATACCTTCATCCATATATTAACTTTGACTTATTCAAATCTATCTATTATAGAAATTCTCTAAGAAATAAGGCCTTTCTTATAGGGTCTGCTTACTCTTCTAAGAAACTAATCAAACCTAGGGGTGTTTGAGAGAGTTATCTAAAACTTCTAATCAATTTTATGGATATAAAAAACCATTATGGGTTTAAAAATCTTCATCTTATGCACTCGAGAGACCTTAACACTTTTTAAAGCATTTTATTGAAAACCATGACTTTAAACTTCATGAACATGCTTAAAACAACTTGTCTCACCTTTTTCAATGATCACCTACTCACACTTTCCTTGTAAATTTATCCTAATATCCTATATGGCCACTATCTCTCTTTATTTTCTAGGCCTTGACCTGTAAGTCTCAATAGGTCTTAAAGCTAACCTTCTAACCACTATCCATGCTCTCAACACCTCATGTACAAAATAAAATAACCTCTCTCCTTCTCAAAAATTGTCAATCATTCTTCATATATCTTATCAATAGATCATGTTGCTTCATTAGGCCAAGAAGGGTCTAGAACTATTCTAGTTACAGACTTGAACTGTAGTACTTACCCCTATAGGCTTCACCTTGAAATTATCATGAGTGATCCAAATGACTTTTATGTACGCTCAAGAAACCATATATAATCATTCTTCTTCAGAGTTTTAACATAACATATTCATATATTACTCAAAGCATATTTGAAGATGCTTACATAGATATTTAGAGCTCGACTAAGGATCTTCATAGCTACTTATACAGATCTTTGGAGCTCAACTAAGGATCTTTGTAACTTACTGTGTTCTATTCCATACATCTTCCAATCCATAAAACTGACTTGGAGCTTCAACATAACATCTTCATAGCTTGATGGAGCATATTAGAGCTGCTGACATAGATCTTCATAGCTTGACTAAAGATCTTTGTAGCTTACTCATTCACACTCAAAGCTTAATATTCACAAGAACCTTTGACATCAATGAAAACATCAATTCCAAAACTCAATAATCAATGATAATTCCTAACAATCTCCTCCTTTATCATTGATGGTAAACACACTAAAAAAACTATGGTAACTACTCTTGATGGAAACCATCTCCTAGATTTAGCTCTTTCCTTTTCTTTCCCTTTTTGATCTTTCTCCCCTTTTTACATTAATGACAAAGTGTCACCTATAACTAATGGAATCATAGTTATCAACAACAAAAACTAAGAATTTATGAGACATAAAACAAACATACTCCCCTATCTCCATGCATACTTTATTGGAATAACTCACATGTTCTTGGATCTAATGATCAAGATTATCTCCCCCTCAATACTTGACTTTTTCAATGATTTCTATAGGTAGGAATTACACCCAATTCCTATCTTAGGTATTCAAAAATTCCCTTTGGATGTGGTTTGGTCAAGATGTCTAGGATATGATCTTGTGTAAAACCATATTCAAGTTTGACACTCTATTCACTTACCTACTCTATTATAAAATGATACCTAATGGTAATATGTTTGGTCCTTGAGTGCATGATAGGGTTATTTGAGATGTTTATGGCACTTGTATTATCACAATATATAGGGCTAGGACCATCATACTCTACCTTCTAGTATTTTAAGGTTTGTTTCATCCATAAGACCTGAATATAACTTGAATCTACTAAAATATACTCAGCCTCATAAGTGGATAATGTTACTGATGGTTTTTTCTCACTTATCCATGAAATTAGGCACCTACCTAAAAAAAAAGAATCCTCTACTAGTACTCTTACTATCATCTATACTTGCCTAATATGCATCTGTATAGATTATCTATTTACTTCTTGGATACCACAATCTATACTCCATAGTCCCTTTGAGATACTTGAGTATCATTTTGACTGCTTATAGATGATTCTGCATTGGATCTACTTGAAACCTTCATACAAAACCTACTACTTTCATGATGTCAGGTCTATAGGTAATGGTATACAACAAACTTATAATCATTGACCTATATGACATCTAATTGACCTTTGAAGAATCATCTTCCTTACTTAGCTTACATCTTATGATCATGGATGAATAAACTATCTTGAAATCCTCCATCTCAAACTTATTCAAATCTCTCTTATGTACTTAGTTTGTGAGATGAATATACCTTTTTTATATTGAGTGATTTTTAACCCAATAAATAATGATAGTTCTCCTAGAATGGACATCTCAAATTCTTTATTCATCATCTTTCAAAGGCCTTTGTCATATTTTCATTATTTCCACCAAATATGTTGTCATCCACATAGATAAATATAATCAATTTATGGTCATATTTTTTTATTGATGTATAGATTACTATCTACAACTCCTCTTTTAAATCCTTTATCCAATAGATACTTTTCCAACCTAGCATACTAAGCTCTAGGAGCTTGCTTTAGACCATAGAGAGCCTTTTTTAGTCTAAAAATATAGTATTTGTCATTTGATAGTGAGAACCATTTATGTTTCTCAATGTAAACTTATTATTTTAGATTCCCATTTAAAAAGGTAGATTTAACATTCATCTGGTATACCTTGAATCCTTTGAATCTTGCATAAGCTAGAAACAATGTGATGTCCTCCAATATTACTACTAGTGAAAATGTCTCTTTATAATCTACCCCTTTAACTTGTGAATATCCCTTACATAATAATTTATCCTTGTTATTAGTGACTTATCCATATTCATTCAACTTGTTTCTAAATACCTATTTTTTTCCAATGACATTTTTGTCTTTAGGCCTAGGAACTAGTTCCCAAGTCTCATTCTTCTCTATTTGATATAACTTCTTATTCATAGAACCTATCCAAAAACTATCTTTTATTTCTCATATAATACTATTAGGTTCAATATTTGATGATAGAGCAACATTTTATTGATATAGATTACTTAACAGTCTTATCATTATTTGCATACATGCATTCTTATTTACAATGATTTGAGATTCAGGGTGATCTCTTTAAATTTGTCTTGAGGGTCCTTTTGAGTCATGTCTCTCTTAAAATTATTCTTCTTCCTCATAAACATTTATAATCTTCTCATAATTCTTGAAATCTAAACTATCTAAACTATTCTTTAACTATGAGTGAGATTACCTTGTATCATCAATCTTTAAATTTGCACTTTCCTCTATCTTTTGTAGTCTCTTGTTATAGCATCTATAGGATGAGATAATTGATGAGTATCCTAAGAATATTCTTTCATAAAATCTAGAATCAAACTTACCCAAGTATTAATCATCTCTTTTGATGAAACATTTTTTCCCAAACAGTCTAAAGTGTTCTACATTTGTATGTCTACCCTTTCATAGTTCATAAATAGTCTTGTTGCAATTAGTCCTTATCAATCCTTTATTAAAAATGTAGAAAATAGTGATTAATACCTCTCTCTAATATCCACCAGATAATATATACTCATTCAACATAGTTATATCCATCTCTTGAATTGTCCTATTCTTCCTTTCCACTATCCCATTCTGCTAAGGTGTCTTAACTGATGAGAATTATCTTCTTTTTCCATGAACCTCATATAAGTCATAAAAATCATTGGACAAAAACATTTTTCCTCTATCAAATATTAGTCACTTGATCTTCCCATTCTTATCATTCTCAATAAGGGACTTGAATGCTTTAAACTTGTCAAGAGCTTATGATTTCTCTTTTAGGAATGCAACCCAATTCATTCTTATGTAATCATTAATTAATAACATGAAGTAGCTATCTCTTTGAATGATTTGAATTATTAATGGTGCAAAAATATAAATTTGGATTAACTCCAAGGTTTTTGTGGTAGATTAATACTTGGAATTAAACTTTCTTATAGTCTACTTACCATGTTGACATGCCTTGCAAAGTATGTTTGTAGGTTTCATGATCTTAGACATGTTCTTCACTGATTTCTTTGTGTTAATTTTGGTAGATTGTCAAAGTTTAGGTGAGCAATAATTTTATGCCATAGACAAATTTAATATATCTTACTCATGAAACATCTCTCCTTCTTGATCTCATTTAGTACATATAGTTTGTTCTTAGTCCTCTTGGCATTGGTAATTAGCCTTCATAATTTAGCTCTTCTTATCTCATATCCTCTATCATGAAAGATTAGTGTGTCCTTGATTACACATTTGACTTACAATAAGTTGGTTATGTTTCAAACCTTACACATATAACACATTTTGGGCCTTTGTCTTTCCATTATCCAAACTCAAGACACCCTTACCAATTATATTATCAGTTGTGTTGTCTCCAAACCTCATTGTTATTATGGTTGTATTCTTTAATGATATGAGCTTATTTTTTTCTCCTATCATGTAGATTTAGCAACCACTATGTGTGTGTGTGTGTGTGTGTGTGTGTGTGTGTGTGTGTGTGTGTGTGTGTGTGTGTGTGTGTGTGTGTGTGTGTGTGTGTGTGTGTGTGTGTGTGTGTGTGTGTGTGTGTGTGTGTTTGTGTGTGTGTGTGTGTGTGTCTATATATATATATATATATATATATATATACACACACAAAAACCATTTCATACCTTCATATTGAATGCAAAAGGTAGTCTGAGAAAGCATAAAACCCTCTTTGGTCTTTTGTTCCTCCTTGGTAAGTAGCCCATCTTACCTCTTAAGCTTAATATTATCTATCTTAACTTGTTTTCGCTTCCATACCAATATTTGATCCTTTTTTTGAATTATAGGAGATGCATATGTCTTATTAAATATTATAGGCCTTCCAAATTTATTAGATAAAAATCTTTTAATGTTTCATATATTGTGATAGATGTAGCAAACAACATTCCTATACTTACCATGATTCCAAGATGACTTATCCTTTATTGCATTAGGCTACCTAATTTGTTTTATTATGTTGATATTCTTGAATTTTTATGAATTCTCATGCTCTCTATCAAAATTGATCATTTTTTATATTAGCTTCACATGCTCAACCTTCAACTGGTCATACTTAAATTTATTTGACTTGAACCCCATTTTGACATCTTCTAACTAAATATTGAGATTATTAATAGTCTTCATTTTATGCTTCAATTAATCAAGGGATCTTATGAGTTAAAATTCAAGGTATAATTAATATTATCCTTATTCACTATCATATTATATTTCTTCATCATACATGTTATCTTCTCCCTATTGATCATAAGACATCTCGCACTTCTTAAGATTACCTTCAAGCTGTTAGACTTGTCATAAAGGGCCATATTTAATACCAATTATTGGAAGTAATATCAATAATAGGGGGGTGAATCAATATTAAAAACTTTATTTAACAATCTTACTTAATCAATCATATATTATTTAAATAAGCATATATATCTTATCAAACATAAGCACCAATCCATAAGAGTGTGAAACACATGAACACAATATATATGTGGGAAATATTCAAGGGGAAGAAAACCCATTTATTATGAAAATTTAATAAATTAATATAATAAAAACACCAACTTTATTAAAATACCCACTTCACATGGAACACCAACCCCAAATAGTTAAGCACCTACTCAGCTAGGCTTTAGTAAGCACCAACTTGTAATGAGGCACCGACCCCCTAGATGACTCAAAACCAACTAAACCACTTGAAACACTTGATTACCTTCATAATATATTATTTATCATACAATATATTATTATATTATTCCTCAGCTCTTCACACACTTATATCCCTCTTAAACTAGCCTCTAGCCTTCTTCGCTCAACTAGCCCTCTTTTTATTGATTAGGTCATATGACCTTGATCCTCATATATAGAAATAGCACTTGAACCATATAAAAAATAAAATATTAAGAAAAAATTGATATTAGTGTTATCAAAAACTTTATTACATGCTTCAATTTAAGGTATATAGGCTCAAACTCTTATATGTAAGATGCTCACTTATAATTACTAATAGGATTCAAAACACAGTCAAGGAAACATGAACTTATGGAACCTAATTAAACATAATAAATGTATTTTAATGTATAAAAATATATTATAAATTATTATAAAAATATAAAACAAATAGATCATAATCTCTAATGGAAAATATTGGTTTTGTAGACCAATCTGTTGACTTTCTCTTTCTCAGACTTTTCTCATCTAGACAAAACATTTTGGCTTCAATGTTTCAACCTCTTAAAATTAATTTAAAGATTATAAAAAGCATGGATATATAATTTAATTCCAAAAAAACAAAATTATATGAATTTAATGATTCAAATTATGGCAAAGAACCTCCAACTCATCACTATAACTTGCTTACTTAGATCTGCCAATTTACCTTCAATCACAATCATGGTGATAATGACCTTTAACACCTCTTTTGACACTTTTAGAGACTTCCAATGAAATTGGATGATATTATAAGATAATTATAACAATTTAAAATAGATATATAACATGGTCATATTTCAATATTGGTGTTGCAGGCCAATCTCACAACCTCACACCTTCATTGTCTTATTTGTAATAGACAAGTCAACTTATGAGCAACATTTTCATCATATCTACTGACCCTAAAAAACATATATCCATCATGAAAATGTAATAAAGTTATTTAAAATTTTCTTAATTAAATTTTATCCATCCCTAATCCATGATATCACATCCCTAATCACCTTCTCACTTCTACCTAATTTTCTCACTATCTGCATCATTAGGTCTATTAGAAATAGGTCAACTTGTAAGACTGGTTTAACACTTCTAAGGGATAGAATATGATTAAAAACCACCATGGTAATATAATAAAACTATCAATATTCATCCATGTATCAAATTTGACTTAGTTAACTTTATCTACTAAAATAATTCTCTAAGAAACAAGGCCTTTTTTGTAGGGTCTGCTTATTCACCTAAGAAACCAATCACACCTAGGGGTGTCTGAGAGAGTTGAATATAACATTAAATCAATTTAATATCTATACTAAACCATTATGGTAACTTTTTATCAAATTATTTCATATTATGCCACTATTAGGGTTCTTTGAGGGGTTAAACCATCTTTTAGTCTTAATGATAATTCATAAAGCTTAGCCCTTTATTATAGAAACCAATTCTTAGAAATTTGAGATACGAGCATTTATCATCTACCATGAATAGATTAGGTCCTCATGTAGATGATGCACATGCCAAAAAGTACTTGAAAAACCTTCT
The DNA here is from genome assembly GCA_037957365.1 of Torreya grandis. NCBI lineage: Eukaryota > Viridiplantae > Streptophyta > Pinopsida > Cupressales > Taxaceae > Torreya > Torreya grandis. Next base: position 578,769 of record JARHVA010002251.1, read on the forward strand.
CAAGTTGACAACTCTTTATCATGTGCACTCGAGAGACCTTAAACATTTTTAAAGCCTTTTCTTACAAACCATGACTTGAAACTTCATGTACATGATTAAAAACACTTGAATCACCTTTTTCAATGCTCACCTACTCACACTTTCCTTGTAAACTGGTCATAATATCCTATCTTGTAACCATCTCTCTCTTTGCTTTTAGGCCTTAACGTACAAGTCTCAATAGGTCTTGAAGCTGACCTTCTAACCATTATCCATGCTTTCAACACCTCATGTATAAACTAAAAAAACCTATTTCATGATAAAAATTTATCAAAAATTCTTCATACATCTTATCAATATCTCATGTTACTTCATTAGGCCAAGTAGGGTCTATAATTAGTCTGATTATAGATAGGAACTGAAGTACTTACCCCTATAGGCTTCACTTTGAAACTCTCCTGAGTGATCTAAATGCCTCTTATGTATGCTCAAGCAATAATATAAAATAATTATTCTTTATATCTTCAACAAAACATATTCATAGCTTATTGAGATCATTTTAGAGCTACTTACATAGATCTTTGAAGCTCAACTAAGAATCTTCATAGCTTATTTTAATCTATGGAATACATCCTCCAATCTATAAAACTAATGTGGAGCTTCAACAAAACATATTATTAGATTGATGGGTCATATTCAAAGCTACTTAAATAGATCTTCAGAGCTTGACTAAGGATCTTTGTATATTAATCATTCATTCTCAAAGTTTTATCTTCAAATTAACCTTTGACATCAGTGACAACATCAATGTCAAAACTCAATAATCAATGACATTGCTCAATAGTAGGATTAGTTTTTTAGGTCATGGCCTAGTTAACTAAATGGGTTAGGTACCATTCCACCATGTTATATAGGTGTCAGCCACCCCACCATTTGCTACCCCACTTTTAGAGTCCCATAGTATGTGCTAGACTCTACCAAAATCTATTGCAGCCTAGTCTCAGGGCACTAGTAATCCCCACTCTCTGATCTCATAGGTCAAATAGGAAGATAAGTGTGGACCATCAGGTATATCCTATTGTATACTAAATAATCTCTACACTCGGTCTAGTCTATATATCTCTACCATAAAGTCATGATGACCTTTGATATATAAAGGTGTAATCATGAACCCAATAACAAATAGGTACTCAATCTAGTAAAATGGTGTTTCCAAATGACACTAGATAAAATAGCCATTTACCATCTCATCTATGGCCTGTATTTAAATTATAAGTCCCCAAATTGGCCTCATAGTCCTAGGCTTGTGAGATACCACCCAAATGCCACTGGATCCTTAGGTCCTCATTGATATCTCAGCCCTTCTAGCTACTCAATCACTATGTGCTCCAAGCCTAGACATGGAGAAATGTATTATGCTTGATACTATACCCTTTATAATATGTTATCACATGTAAGTATCGATAAATCTAGGGAAGAATGATGGGATCCCATGAAAATCATGTAGAATGATCATACTTATCTTATACCACTCTAATCATACCAATATAGAACAACCCTTGTCCAACAACATAAAACCACTGATAAGAGCCATCAAAATCACAACCTTGGGGGGAACTATCCCCTACATTGGTACTAGTGCTACTAGTAGAGCCCTTGATGCTACTATTCTTGATCCAAGCTCTGGAACCCAAGCCAATTCTTCTAATCCATCAATATATATGGTCTCTTCCACTACCTCTAGGTTGGTCACACCAATCAAATCCTCTATCACAACTAATTGGCCTGATGACATCTAAGTGATCATTCAACTCTCCATATGCACTCATAATATCTTGTGAACATCATCTGAGGTCAATATGACCTCCCTAGTTGGAAAATGGAAATTCCATGTGTCAGAGTGCCACCTCTTTGTAAGTGCTAATAGATAGGCTCAATTTACATGAATAACTAGCAGTTGGGCCATGTGATATGACTCTACTACCTCTAGTAGGTTCATGAGCTCCTTTATCTATATGCCCTATTTCTATAACACTTAGGATCATTACTGATGTGTTGTAATGACCTTGACTCAATCCTAAAAGTCACCACGCAAGGAATCTAGTCAATCATTTCACCATTTTCCCTCTAATTAATAAATTCTACCTCATTTCTTCTAATTTTGAGCCTAGACTAATCTTCTATTAGCCCCATTTTCTCTTCATATGCCTTGTTCAGTCTTTTTAGTGACCTTGCCATCTTCTCAACAATCTTTCCATTTAGTAGGGTGATCTTTCTATTTTTTAGATCAATCCCACCATTTTTATTTGTTGGTTTATGAAATTAATGCTATATAAGGCATTCATGCCACTTGACAAGGTGACCTTGCTATTTTCAATAATCTTGCCATTTGACTTGGACACCTTACCATTTGATGGATGATTTCTTTCAAAATTAGTCACTAATTTAGGTATGACCTGACCATTTTGATCTATGACCCCACTAAATATCCCATGACCTTGTCATTTTTGGTGGTGAATTTTCCATTTTTGATGTCAACCTCATCATTTAAAAAATTCTACAAATTGTGAGATCACCTAAATTCCTACTTCTACCTAGTCATAAATTCATCAAATGCAATAACTAAGAACCCTAAAAGGTACCTATTGATGTTCTACTCCTCGGTGGTCATCAGTACTCTCTAATACACTCCCTAAGGTGTTGATGGCATAGGATATTAGCCATTCTCCTTAGCTTCCTCACACATAACATTCAAAGCTCTAGATTGAAATAATGGAGGGTGAAAATAAATTATTTTTACCCTTTAGGGGTAAAATTTAGTAAAATTTTCAAATTTTTACCCCTAGGCCTATTTTTCCCTCATTTATATTCCTAGAATGTTCATTTTCACCTCATTTATTTGTTTTTCAAACTATTTTCTTCTAATTACTTTGTTTTTCAGCCTCACTTGCTAAATTACATGATTATTTTTTCTTCTGATCAAGGGCCAACCCTCAAATATTCAATTTGTCCATCCTCTCCTTGAGGGGGCATCATAGGCCACCTAAATGATGTTTGGGGCATATTTGTAACCTCATTTCTCTATGACTCATGCTAAATTTATCAGAAACTAGGAATGAATTTATTTCTTTGAATTATGAACATTTTAAAGTGACATCTTTATTATTTGATATTCCATTGCTTTGACCAAATGTCTCACCATACCTTCTCAAATAAGGTAAAAATGTTGACATCCAATTTTTATCACTGTTGTGTTAAAATTGCAAATATGAATGAAATTTTTTAATAACACACAATTTGGTCTAAAATCATGAAAATAATCTATTTCATTCACAAACATCATGTGTTAGTGTTTATTTTCACTCATTTATCCCTGAATGGGGAAATACATTTTATGTAATCATTATCTCTTCTAATTCACTTTGCATCAAGTTTGTGACTAAGTAAATTGTTGTTCTAGACCATTTAAACACTCTAATTCATTTACACACATCATGTTTAGGTGCCAATTCATGCCTATGTGTCCTCAAATGGGGAAATGCATCATTTTAAATGTTATCTTCCTCTAATTCAACTCTAGTCAAATTACAACCATGTAAATTGACATTTTTTTACCATTTTGATTAAGCATGCAACTAATTTCAAAGAATTGTAAAATGGAAAATAAAATCATTAATCAAACCAAATCATATTAAGATCTTAAGTGGAAAATCCATATAAATTTATTAAATATCTATTATTAGAAATTTATAATTCAAAATATTTGGGTGATGACATAACCCATGACATAATCAAAAGGGTGTCAAGAACTAGGCATTATTGGAGATAAATATCAGGTTTAAAGACCACACATGCCTTATTAATTCTCCCTTATTCTAAAATATTAATGTCTTTATCCTAAAAAATTGAATTAATCCTTGGTCACACATCTTGATCTCAAGATGGATGGTCACAGTTCATTCTCAACATTTTTGTAAAAGCTATAAATACGTGAGCCATGGCCATAAATTTTAAGCTTTAGTTGTTTAATTCTATTATACATAAATATCTTCAATAAAAATGAATATTTTTAGTGAAAATAACCTATGCATAAATATTTCTAGAAGCGATTCACTAATTCTTCCAAATTAATCAATCAAGGAACCAAATCCAATGGTGTTAGAAGAGATGACAAAGGCACTTTCCCAACCAAATTGACAAAGACTTAGAGCACCAATTTTTTTGAAAAAACACATTTATGGACCATATTTGAAGGAGGGTCACTATGGGAGGGTATTATTTTTCTTTCTTTCTTAATTAGTTTCTTGATTTCATTGACACCGACCCTTGAGGGAGTGGGATTAACATGTTAGTTTTTTTATGCTTATTATCGGTTTTCCTTACTAATGAATGAACTAACATGCTTTGTAATACTTATATATAATTCATACATCTTTTATTCTATATAATTAATTTTAAAATAACTTATTATTCATGGTTTTTGGATCCTTTCATGTATTTTAGACTTGATACCATCTGTAATATCCTGATGTGTTTATTTGTTTTTTATAGTTAATTTGTTTAGCCTTCCACTTTTTGCGGAGTTTATAACATTTAAAAGGTTTTTGAGTTTAATTTTAGATTGAGGGGATGTTATTTATATTTTATTTCTCTTTCTACTTGTTAGAGATGATATTTCATTTTTTATTCTTTCTAGAGTAGCTTGATCTATTTGATTTACTGAACTAGCATTTTGAGTGAGGGTTTATTTTTGTGTTGCTGGATATAGAGACTAAATTGGGGGATTTTTCCCTTTTCCCTTTTCTTCTTCATAGGGTTGAAGGAATTGAATTTTTTTACTAATGATTATTTGATGCTAAAAATATGAAGGATATATTGTGTTTAAAATTTCTTACCTCAGAAACCTTTAAAAACTCTTTGTCTTTAGCTTCAACATTGTTGATCTCCATTGTCTTTGTGTTATGAGATGGGTTTTCTAACTCAAATTTATTTGTATTTTGATTCAAATCCTTATCTTTATTATGATTCTCTTTTTTTAGGATGGCCAAGATATTTAGATTTGTATGATTCTTTTCTAGAGTAATCTCTTTGGATTGTTGAGTGTCCACCTTAGAAGTGTAATGTTTATTTTTTGGGTTCTGGGTGTCAGATGGTAGATGTTCACCTGGAAGATTTAGGATCTTCTAGTTTTCTTACCCAATATTTCTTGTCCTTATAAATACAAATGTATTAACATTTTTGATGAATGTTTGACATTCCTTAGTTAGATGACCCAATTTCCTTCAACCTTCACATTTTAGTTCTAAGTTTTCATACTCTATATTTTGAATCCATTCCTAACTTGATGAGTTTAAAGAGATGGATGTTGTGAGTTCTTAATTCATATAGGATTTTACAAAAAATCTCACATGGACCATGTAGGTTTTGTTTTTTATTAAATAATTTAATGTTATCAAATATCCCATTATTTTGGTTATGCTTATGAAAACATATTCATCCCAGAACTTAAGGGGGAGACTTGGTAGCCTAACCCATATAGGCATGATATTGATTCTTTATTGTTTTAGGTTGTAGTTGGCTTTCCATTTTTTGAAAAAGAGACCTAATTTGGACATGAACCAGGGACCTCAAACTAGAATGTTTGTGAAGTCTTATTAATTATTATAATGAATAAGAAAATAATCATTGCTCATAGAGGAGATTTCAAGATGCTCTTTTGGTGTCTACCTTTTAGAATCCCAGACTCTTAAATTATCTATATTCATCCATGCTCCCAAGAACTTCCCAACTAGGGAATTTGAATGTCTTACAAAGCATTTAGCTTTAATTGAGTTAGGGATTGTTATATGAAACCTATAACCTTATCTAGAGATAATTATCTCTTAATTCAGGTGAATCTCATGCTACTCCCCAATATTTACTTTTAGTTTTTCTGCATAAGAAATCTTTTCATTGAAGCTCGGGAAAAGATTATGTTTAGCCTAAAATTCTAGATCCAAGACATTTTTTGGTTAACCTTCTATCACCATTTGTCCTTTTTCAATCATGGACTGGCCACATCTACACCTTTCTAACTAGATCTACCTCCATCCTCTGCATTGCCTTCCCTACTTAGCTCTTTAAGATTTGAAACTTGAATTCCCACCATGACACTACTCACACCAATCACCATTTTGTCTATTCAAAATATTATGTTGATCACTCATCATCCTTATTAATTTTAAATTTTAGTTAAAAAATATTTAAACTCACCCTTGAAATATCCATACTTCTAAAATTATCTTAGTTTTGGATTATTTTAGATCCAATCTTTTCTTTGAAGATTGGAGTTTTCAAGTTATATACAACCCTAGTGTATACAATCATTTTTATCACTTAACTTCATACCCAATCAACATCTAACATAACTAATTATGATCATAATACCTTAATACATTACTTATCTCATCTACTAGTTCAATTAATAATCCCTTTAAACCTACCACAATGTATCCTAGACAATAGTCTAACCCCATTTATAATTCTTACAACTCACAAACCTTTACATTCATCACCCATTTATTAATTACATTATTAATCCCCATTAAATTCTTATTGTCCCTTTTGATCCATCCATCCATGATCCTTTTGGAATTTTAAATTACAAAAACCCTAACTACCTCCAACTAACTCTCCTACAAATCCTCTCTTAAAATATTCCCCAATCCCTATTAAATCCCCTTAACCAAATATAAAAACACCTAAAACTCCTATAGACCCACACCCATCTTAAAGGACTGTTTAAAGGATTTTTTAAATTATTTTGGACATTTAATAACCCTCCCCCACTTGGGAATTTAAAATTCCCAAAAATTGTGAGCCACTGATCTCATTTCCCCCATCTTAAAAATCCAACCCTTCATTTCAATCCACCACCCTGTATTTAAACCATGAAATATCCATGCATGGATAAAATAAATAATTCAAATATTATCCAAATAATCCACCAATAATCCATTAAAACCATAATATTTCACCAATTATAATCAATCCAACATCAAGCAATCAAATTGTCAAAATAGTCTTGGAGCACATCATGTTTATTGGAGATAAATTGGATAAAAAATTATGGTAAGAATCCTTTATTAAATTCTAATTTTCTTATAATTTTTATACCTTTCTTAGTATTAAGGTTAGAATAGGATTTTTTATTGAATTTTATTCATTTGAATGATTTTTTATTGCTTATGGAATTTGAATTTCAAATGCAATTTTTTCTCCTAATACATCTGGTGACCACAATAGGAGCAATCCATTTTAACCCTTAATTATTAAGTGATCATGAGATTTAGAATGAATCTATGTGTCCTTTAGAGAATAATATGTGGCTTAAACTTTTATTTTCCATGAAAATTTTCACCTACACTAACACAAGTAGTTTTAGCCTATGTAGACATGGTTTTATAGACATGGTTTTAATATTGGTATTCACAGTTTCATCTCTGACTACCTTTATAAACCATCAATTATACTTAGATTTTGTTAGTCATATTAAAATTAGCATGAATACACTAATATCTCATTTTTAAAATAGTGTTATTATTAACCTTAACATTTATTTTATTTTTGGAAGCCACGATTTTGTAATTTTGTATTTTTATTTAATATATTAATAAAACCACTAATATTATCTTATCAAAATAAGCAATTTTATTCATAAAAGAAGTGATTTTATTCATAATTATTATGATTTTTAATTAATAGATGCATATTGATGGTATAAATTTGTAACTAGTATAATCTCAAAGTATTAATTTTATTGACCTGACACATGATTTTATTAATCTAATAAGCAGTTTTGTCTTCTAATTCTATACAAGTTTATAAAAGGCTTTTAATCTATGTCAATATAGTTGTTGCTTCCTATTTAACCCTAGATGTTATAAAATCACTCATTTCCATTTATAAACTTGTTCTTAGTTTTATGTGTATAATCTAACTCTCTTTTGTATGTTTAAACAAAAAATTTATTAGCATAAATCATAAAAAACAACTTTGTTGATCCAAAATTTGACTTTATATATATAGTAGTGGTTTTATTGTTCAACTTTACTTTGGATAATTTTGCTAATTTTAATTGCTAATAGATCAATTATAACCTTTTGAGGGTTATTTTTAGCACTATTTGGTGTTTGTTTATACTTATCTATTTCTATTATGTGTAAGTGTCTAAAAAATCCGTTACTTTCTATAAATATAATCAACAACTTTCTTGAGTGGACCAATAATTTTGTCAAGATGACTAGTGATTTTGTTGAGGTATAATATTGCGCATTTTTATACAAAATCACTAACAATAATTGATGTGTTTAGTAGTTTTGGAGGGATCAAAAGTGACTTTAGCCTATGAAAAAATGGTTTTATTCTGATAAAAAGATGGTTTTGAATAACAACTTATTTTGTAGGTTCTAACCTTCAAAATTCTTGAATGTAATCTACTAACTAGTTTTCTTGATAGGATGATTGATCAAAGGCCAATTGAATCAAATACTAATCTCTTTGACATGTTGGTCGATTTGTCTAAGAAATGCTTAAAGACTTATTTTAAGACATTCTGATTACTTATTTAATTGTATTTTCAATCACACTTAAGTAATTGGTTAACTAATCCTTCTGGTTGTCTATTTATTTCACAAAGGCTAAGTTTATATATGATCTCCTCTTTTCATCCTTAGTAGTGATTACTAGAGGATAAAAATTAACCAAAAATTTCCAATTTTTTTAGGGTGAAATGTGATGTGGAATTTATCCCCCCACACTTTCCATAGTCTTATGGGGTTTGTGATTGTGGATTTCACCACCACACACAAGATCACACTTTGTGTTTTGGTGGAGTATAAATATTAGGGACAATTGGTATTGAGTGTTAAAGTGGAATTCATAAGCATTATATAGAGTGAGTGTTTTTTAGGATCTAGTATTCAAAGCAATTAGATAGTACCTTATATGGAATTGAGCCCCACCGTACCTAGCATATATTAGGTACTCCCTAATAAGACTATGTAAACTTAGTATAAGACCTCTTAGATGTAATAGGCACTAATGGTAAGGGAAAATATATCCCATGATATAAATATCCATGATAAAAATTTGAGTGAGGGTTGGGATACCAATTTAACACCACCATTAATGAGATGTTTAGTGGGTTGGGTGTCAATTTGTACATTAGTGTCAGTCACTAGCAATTAGGTTTTTGGGTTTCTTAATTTGTTTTTGTACAATCATATAATACATAAAAACCAATCCCTATTAAAAAAACAAGCACTTATCCTATCAAATCAACTTCAAAACCCATCATCTCACTATCATACTTGAATTCATCTCACCCATTTTACTTATAAATCTTGCCTTAGTAATCCTCTATTAAAGTATAATTTTTGACACCAAAGCTACCTCCTTAACCATCCATAATACCTCTTTCAATTCCTATCATCACTTCCCCATATCTTGAGCAAGATTATTTATTTATGTTAATAGATCTAGTCCCTTACCACATATTATCCTTAAATCTTCATTATCATCACAAATCTTCTCACCCTCTAGTATTGAAATATTTCTAGAATTTGTCACTCTCTTAGATTTAAATTATCATTTGCATTCATATCACCCTATCATTCTACTGGATTGGATATTAACACCCATAATTATCTTGTCATCTTTCTCATTTGAAATTTGGCAATCATTAATTTCTCATCACTCCAACTGTTCAAACCAAATAATCATTGATACCTTTCTAGTAACACACACATGCACGCACACACACACACACACACACACACACACACACACACACACACACACACACACACACACACACAAGGTAATATAACCTAATCTAGGTCATAACTAGTTACATAAGTCATACCCATACCCATTTATACACAACCTAATCAAGGTCGTACCCCTTTATAAATGACCCATCATACTAGATATAATTTGTTAATCATTTTTCTCAAAGGTAGCACCTAATCAATTAAATTTAAAACCTTAATTATTATTATAATATCAATCAATTCCTATCAAAGGTATGATTATACTATCCCTCTATCATAACAACTAATAATATGGTACCCAATACTCAATCACAAACTGTAAAGATAAGACAAGCACGTAAACCAATAAATGATCTTTTGGAAAATTTAGATAAGTGACGTATTGGTAATGAAAAAAACCAAAGTGACATGCACACCCCAAAAGATGCCAAAGATAATCAAAGGGACTTTTAAATCATGACAAAGCCAAGGTTGAATAATATATATATGAAAATTGATAACTATTAATACATATTCTCAAAATTATAACCATATTTCCTCCTAAATTTAATATAGGCCTTCTAATAAATGTTGTCTGAACACCATCACATTCTAGTACTTCTCATAATCCTCCTCTCATTGCCCAAGAAGTTGATGAGGATTAGGAACTCACCAATACTAAATATAAATATGAAGAAGAACACCCTCCACTTGAAACCATTATTACCACTAAATTCAAAGCTAACAAAGGGAAATCCATTATATATAATCAAGTTGAAAATGATTATAATAAGGACATGCTTGACCATATTAATTAAATAACTAAACAAGTTATTTCATTAGCCTCTCGGCTTAATTATAAACCACCAAAGTCCACCTCACCTAAAAATATCATTAAAACTATTTTTTCATCCACCAATCATGATAAATAAAACACAAACATAGTCACTATACATCTAATCCATTAATGGATCCATCCTTTTCCCATAAATGGCTAGCCATGAAGGAAACTCTTTAGAACATGGATACTTGATCTCATAAAAATAATTATAATATGAATAATTTTGCTCATATCCCCTTGATATGAGTATCCTTAAAGTACCCTTTCCAACACATTTTGAGCCTCTAAAGTTTTAAAAATAAAAAGGAAATGGGGATCCATGTGAACACATCAAAACATTATTCATGACATGCCATGAAGTTGCATATAATGATCCCTACATGCTTAGATTATTTACCTAAAATATTGGAGGCCTTGCATTATAATGGTTCATGCAATTTCCAAAAGGATCAATAACATCATTTGGGGATTTGACTAATATTTTTTTAAGAATTTCTCTTATAATGTGGAGCATGAAATAACTATGTTATATATTTACAACATAAAATAATGAAATAATAAAATTCTATCATAATTTATACAAATATGGTGTAGTCTTGCAAGTCATTTTCTGTGCTTAATTCCTAAGGAGTTGGCCAACATTTTTATCAACAATATTAATTTAGATCTAGGCTATCATTAGAAACTTCATTGTACCTCAAATTTTGATGAAATTGTGGAAAAGGGGATTCATACTAAAAAACTTCGTTACTGACAAAGGGATAATCAAAATATATTACAAAAATGATTACCATCAAAATAATACCCCTTTAGATAATCCTATGTTCTTTAATAAAAATAAAAATGTTGTTGGAGATGGAGTTACCGACTCTAAACATGTGCAAATAGTTCAAGGTTGTAAATCATTATCAAAATCTCAAAACACATCTAATGTTACTATAACAAGAAGAAAACCTAAGGCTGCCACTAGAAAACAACTCTATACAAATTTGGGTGAACCAATATAAGATGTTTAAAAAATAATAATAGTTGTAAATATGATCACCTTACCAAAATTTATCCCCTTAAATAAAATAATCCATGACCTAATTGGTATAGATAAAATGAATTTTTTCATTACCATCATGTCAAGGGGAGTGATATTGAAATATTCTTTTAGATAATAAATTATATCCAAAATCTAGTTGAGAAATGAGAAATAAAAGAAGATGGAAAACACATTCTTCTAAAAATCAACAATTGTGGATTTATCAGGATCCTTTCCCAAAACATGATCAAAATAAAATAGTTACACTATGAGACCAAGGCCAATCTTTATCCAATAAAAAATGAATACCATTTTATTCCTTACCAATATAATAACCATATATTCACAATTAATAGTAAGGCTAAATTACTTGAAAAATTTCAAGACCCACAATGTCATGTTCTTAAAACTAAAGGAGTAACTTCCAATTGTGCTACCACCACTTAGCAAGGCAAAATCACTATCCTAGGGGCATCTCCCAAGGCTCCATATCAAAATAATACTATAAATATCAATATACCCAATAAAACTACTAACATTACTAAAGATAACTATGATATTATCTAAAAACTAGAAAAGACTCCCACCCAAATATCTATTATGGATCTTCTCAATTCCTAATCTATCCATCATGACATCCTAAATAAAATCCTTCACGAGTCTAAGGTACCGAAAAAAATTGATTCTAGTCAATTTTAAGCTTTGGTTGTCCATTTATCCACAACCCATAAGATCACTTTTCATACCTTAGACATGCCACCCATTGTCCCTAATCATGATTACCCAATTATACATAGATGTATCTATTGCCAATCATAAAATCCATTGGGTTCTTGTATATGGAAAGTCAATAGTTTATTTATTTAATATAAATATGATTAAAAAACTAGGATACTCATAATCATCTTTGGGTTAAACTTAATTATAATTAATCCATATGATGATAATGAATGATAGTCAGTTAGAATGATATAACTCCCTATCTTTATAGGTCATGTGGTACATCAAACATTAATCCATGTAATTTATTTTTAATTACCATAAATATTCTCCTTGGTCACTCATGGATTCATGAAATGTGAGTTGTTCCATCCACTCTTCACTAATGTCTAAAATTCCATCACTTTGGAATGGAATTGACCATTCTAGGAGATTCTCAATATTTTCATAATTGACTAAAAATATAAGAACTTGATCATGGCCTAAAATTTTCATATACATAGAGTATTCCATACCATCCAAAGGATGAAGGTATATAAATCCTTATAATTATACATCTACCTCCTATCCATCTTAACTAAATCACATCAAAATCATTTCAAAGGGTTGTGTAGAATATGAATACCAATCATTTAATGTTTTAAATATCTCCTTATCACCCTAAAGTTCCAAATCCCCTACCAAGAATGATGTACAACCAACTGCCTATAATTATGGGTCAATGTCATTTGTAAAAGTAGGATTATTGTTCAAAGAATGAATTAAAAGGTCAAATTATTCTTGGTTATCCATAAAAGGATTTAATTCTTATTTCCAAAATCTAGAGTTTTACACAACAAATGAAATTATTTAAGATATGGACTACAAAGTCAAAGGTTTATGCCTATATGAATAACATATTTTAGAACCCATTATAACGCTAAGACATAGGTGAAATCTAGTCTTAGATATAAACAACCTGGTGAGGATCTATATGAGGTTATCTTAGACACTTGTTTGTATTGTAAAGAGTATTTAACTAATAAGGAAATTGAAACAATCTCCATTTATATTCTTTATGAATATCTTTATTCCATAAACCTCTTCACAAAAACCTCCATCTACACTTTTAACTTGGGACTCTGTCATGTCACCCTTCCCTCATTGATTGGGATCAACATAATGAAGCATCTATAGATAATTTTCAAAATGATAAATCCATATCTAAATATATAGGATTTTGAGACCATATTCAATTTGGTGACCATAAGAAATGGTTTGGGATCAAGTTGGATGATTCTATCTATGTTTTAGAACAAGCTTAGTTATACAATTAGATTGAAGTGAACAAATATCTAAGTGAATTTCCTTTTAAATCAAAACAAATTACTAATATCTCATCCTATTATTCTCTTAGTTTTGAAGAGTATAAAACATAAGATGATCTATTTGAATAACTTCATGACATTTTCCAAGAATGTGAAGAGTATCACTTGCCTTATCCATCTGCATATTTTCTTGATCAATCTCCCTCATTAGTAAAATAAGCCATCGAAGTCAACATTAGTACTAAGGAAGATCCTAAGATAGTTAAAATAGGGGAAAGTATTACACCAAAATAAAGAAAATATATTATCAATCTTATTAAATAATTCATAGTTATTTTTTCCTAGTGTTATAACAACAGGGTAGGTCTTGACCCAGCCTTGGTTATGCATCACTTAGTATTTCATCATAATTCCAAACCTATGAAAAAAATATTTGAAATATGCACCCCAAAGTGGTGTTACTATTCAAAGAAGAGATCCATATATTATTAGAATCATGATTTATCCATCTAATTCATTACTCTAATTAGGTTTCCAATATTATCTATGTTTAAAAACCAAATGGAAGAGTTCACATTTACACTGACTTTTAGGATATTAATAAGGCATGCCCCAAAGATGAATTTACACTCCCAAACATAGACATGATCATGTTTTATATATAATTATAAAATTATCTCTCTTATGTATATATTCTTTGATTATAATAATATGAGAATTGCACCAGAAGATCAACACAAAACTACCTTTACTACTACATGGGGCACTTTTTGGTATCAAATAATGATCTTTGTACTAAAAAATGCAAACACTGCTTACCAAAGATCAATAACTATTATTTTCCATGATATTATGCATGGCATAGTGGAATAATATGTCAATGATATTTTGGGAAAGTCCAAAATAAGAGATAAACATCTGGGAGTATTGGGAAAAATATTTAAAAGAATAAGAGAATATCAAGTTAGGCTGAATCCCATGAAGTGTGTATTTAGAGTAACATTTGGGAAATTATTGGGATTTATTATTTCTCATATATTTATTGAAGTTGACCCAAAAAAGGTTAAATCAATAACTAATATGCCTCCACCAAAAAAATTCAAGCAATTGCGTAGTCTAAAATGAAAAATTTAATCCATACATCAATTTATTTCCTAGCTAGTAAATAAGTGTTGATAATTTACTCATCTTCTGAAGAAAGGAACCTAGTTCAATTGTAATATATAATTTCAAAATGTATTTGATGATATTAAACAACATATGGTTAAACCTACAGTAATAGCACCATCAATATCTAGAAAGCTTTTACTCCTTTATATTTTAGCTACTCCACATGTTTTAGGAGCTCTCTTGGCACAACATGATGAAAATGGAAAAGAAAGAGATATATATCATCTTATTATGAATCTTGTCTCTTATGAGATTACATAAACTCCAATGGAAAAATAATTCCTAATAGTTATCTTTGCTTCCCAAAAGTTTAGGAATTATATGCTCAATAATCAAGTTAAACTCATTGCAAAAAATGATCCACTTAAATACCCACTCTCGAAATTAGCTCTTACTAGTAAAATAGCCAAGTGGATTATGATTCTAAGTCAATTTTATATTGAATATGTGAACCAAAAAGCTATAAAAGGTCATATATTATCAAATCAGTTATCAAAATCTCATTTTCCTAATGCAACACCATTAATAATATTTTTACTAATGAATCTCCATCTTGGAAGCTATATTTTTAAGGTTCCTTCACACTCATGGCTTTAGAGTTATCATCCTCCTCATCACTCCTCAAGGATAATTCATTCTTAAATATATTAGGATTGTGTTTCCATGTACAAATAATGTTGTATAATATGAAGTAGTACTCGTAGGTCTCTAATTGGCTACCCAATGGAATATCTAACAACTTCAAGTTTATAGGGATTTATAGATCATAATTAAACAAGTAAACAATTCATTTTAGACAAAGGATGATAAATTTCTTCCATAAAATAAAATTGTTTACACTTTAAAAAAAAATTAGATGAAATTCTTTGAATAAGTTTCGAAGAGAAATATTAAATTTGTAGATGTGATGACTACTATTGGATCATTATTGGAAATGATTCTAGACATGCATCAGAATAATTTCTTTGTAGAATAAATAATTTAACTATCCCATAAAAATCCCATATCTTAACATGTATGTGATGTCTTACATCCCATTCATACTTGGTATCAAGATATATATGCCTATCTCCATGATAACATCCTTCCACCCAATCTTAACTTCCACCATCATAAGGCTTTCATCCAAAAATCTTCCTTTTACACTATCCTTGGCAGCACACTCTATCAATGAGGCTATGATGGAACTTTGTTAAGATTTATAAACTTAGAAGAATCTCTTTTAGTAATTTAGGAGGTCAAAATCATGGATATTTGATACATGATCCATCCAAATAAATACAACCAGTATGTGAGAAAATGTGTAACTTGTCAAAAACATAGATATTTTATACATGATCCATATCAAGAAATATAGCATATAGTTATTTCATGTCCTTTTTATACCTAGGGATTCAACCTCATTATCAAGATTAATATTTCATCCTCTAATAACCATAAGTTTAATATTACCACCACCAAGTACTTTACCAAGTGTGTGAAAGCCATGCCATTCGTTATGTCACTATTAAACAAATTTATAAATTCATTATTAATCATGCCATTTTATGATATGGATTTCTTTCCTTAATTATATTAAACAAAGTCAAATCCTTCAAAAACCAATATGTCAAGGCCTTATCTTGAAAATATCACATGTAACACAAAAGGTCAATACCATATTACCCATAATTAAATGGTCAATATGAGGTGATGAATAAAAACTTACTAAATATTATCAAGAAAATTTTTAATGACATTAGCCATAATTGGAATCTTCAACTTTATCTTTCACTATGGTCATACCATACTAGTGTTCATACTTCTACTAGTGTTATTCCATATTCTCTTATCTTTGGCTTAGAGTCCATGTTTCCAATTGAGGTTGATCTCCCATAGTTATGAATTTCAATTCAAGGAATTATTACTAAGGACACAAACATGATTGCTTAATTATAGAAACTTGAAATTTTGGATGAAAATCATCAATAGGATTTAGATCATCTAAGATCATATCAGAAAAAGATATGAAATCAAAATAACAATAAGGTTTGACCCTATGAATTTGATATTGGTGACTTAGTCCTCAGATAAAATTAAAGGAATACTAATGCAGAATGGGAAAATAAGGGAAAATTTGATCCTAACTGGTTATGACCTTGTGTCAAAGTGGCCAAATTTATATTTGCGGCATATAAGTTAGCTACTCAAAATGGCCATGAATTATATGAACCAATGAACATCATGAATCTAAAAAGGTTCTATACCTACCTTGAAATCATTCTAGTTCATCCATGTACACTATTGTGTGTAATAGTGATAACCAGAGATTCTAGTGCCTTGGATAATCATAGTGATGAAAATTGGGTTCTTGAAATCACTTGTTAAAATAATCTTTATAAAAATCACCTCGAATAATTAGGGGAACTCTTATAACTACTCCTACCACATCTTCCATCAACACCATCCCACTCATAATCCATATCACCCCCACCTTTTAACCTTGGTCTTTTCATTATGAATAAAGTGAAAGGAGGCACCAAATATAAGGGGCAACATCAATCATCAACAAAGAAATTCAATAAATATCTAATTAGAGGAAGGAGTAGAATAGTTTTGAAGAGTTATCCTGATCTTTCATTATAATCCCCCCCCTAGCCAAGTCTTTTTAAAATATATTTATTGTCTTATTCATTTATATTTATTACTCTTGAAGTGTATTTTCTTTTTTATATCTTTGAATAATCTCATTTTAAGTCCATAACGTTCATATACTCATTAACACATTTATCATTCACTCCCTCCATCCATTTACTTATCATTATTCACAATGTTTCCCTCATGTATTCATCCATATTTGGGTCAAATCAATATAAAGTACTTAGAAAATATGGAATCATGGGTTTCTTACCTACTTTATAATTTTTTTTCCTAACTCACTTATCTGACTATGTAAAAGCCATTTAATTTCGCATATGTTTTCAATGTATATATGGTATGATAAATTGTATAAATTAGTTGTTTATGCATATATATTAGATAGTAATAAGTTTAATTTTTATCCATAAGAATCATTTTTTAAATAAGTCATTTTGTTATATAGACACTTCATGTATCTTTTATTAGATCTTTTTTACATTTGACATCATGCCATGATGTTACCCTAGTTTAATCTATACCAATGGTGCACCATGAAAAATGTCATTTTGTTGTAAATTTTGTGTTTTCCATCTCTTTTTTTATTAAAATGGAATCTCTCTACACAATTTGGCAAAATGACACCATGATTGATTATATCTAGGTGAAAATTGTCTAGTGAAATATTAAAAATGATTGTTATGATTAATATGGATCAAGACTTCATATTTTTATATATGTCCCATCCATCATTTCATATCATGCCTAATCACCACATCAAACTAACATGCCCCCATACTAACTAACCACATTACTCACAATATTATAAATAGTTTGATGTCATCTAACACGTGGGATAACCACACCCATCCCATATCTGAGTTCATATTCAAATGGCATATGGAAAATCATCATTAATAATATATCATCTATGTCATATAACTACATCACCATAAATTCAATTTTATAAAAAAAATAAACATATGTCCATATAAGTCATCACAAGTAATAGTAGTTATGCCTCATAAAAGTGTTGTATCACAATTATTTGAATCATAATCCATGTCATTGACCCCCATAATCTAAATATACATAAAATCTTTCATTAACATTTATAATTCATATATTATCCCATCTATATCATCTTAACCATTTACATCATCTTACTACATGATATTAATCTAAATTCATAATCCATCACATCATCACATAAAGCATAATTAAAAACCATATTCTATCCATTTAAAAATCAAAATCATGATAACATATAAAAATATGTAAAACTAAATATCATCACATATACTCTAAGAATCCACATAGTATAAAAATAACATAATTATACATCATCTTATCTCATATATAATTCAAACCATCAAAACAATAAATTATACATCATCAATCATAAAATAAAAACCATCACATCACAAATAACTCAAACCATAATACATAATGTAAACTATGCCAATCACATAATCCTATATAAATTATGCATCATAACAAAGTTTGAAAAAAATATCCATAATCCATCATACACAACATATAACCCATCAATCACTCATTATACATATATCAAAAATCATTTGATTCCATGAATAACTCAAAAATGATATACAATATTCCTCATGGACATCAATGTGGAAAAAAATAATAACTACAAAGCCACATGCCATTTTATTATCAGGTAGTTGTGGTGAAGGTGGTCACACTAGCCTCAGGGGTGGATGAACAAATTGGGTCAATATAGAACCAATATCATGACTAATCTCTCATAATGAATGTGTTTTATGACTTTTAAGAATAGCATGCTCATATAAAGACCTCCAATAATGAGTCTTCTCTCTATCCCTCATCAATTGTCTACCTAGATAACAATTTGTATCCATATAAGGAAATATCTCACTCAACTTATAAGCTATAAATTTGGGAATCTCTTTCCACTAAGTATAAAATTCATTCACCTAATCATATGTCTAACATAACTATGATATCTAACTCTACATAATGGTTATCTACCTATTTCTATCATTAACCTATCCCAATAAGGTAGTAATTTGTGTTACAACATGGGTGATTTGGGGATCCATCTGAATCAACTAAACCTAAAGATAAGATACATATCATTGTAACCTATCCCTCTCCTAAAAAATCCCAACCATATTCATCTCCCTCACCTAGACCCCACTCTAAAATTGATCAATCTATGCTTGGTCAACTATTGACCTAGGAGGATGTGATAAGCCTACCTCATCCATCCCTCCCTAAATTGGGATAGTGATCACTTATATAGTCTAAGTAATTTTCACCTTCCACCCCCATCACCACCCTTATACATTATATCCCCACCTTCGTAATAACCCCTAATTATTTTTGTGTTAGAGCCAATCTCTAAGCCTGATGCCATTGAATTTGACCATGCACCTTCACTAAGTGTCAATTCCTAGCTCTCCACCATTAGCCACTTCATATGAGGATATTAAGTCTCACGGGTCTCCTATGTGACCACCACATTGTATAAGCCCCCATAAATTTAGGATCAACCAAGGGTGTATGATAATCCCATACTATTAGAGCCATACTATCATAATCTACTCATGTGGTAGCCTTGTCTACTCATTGTCCTCACTAAGCCCTCTTTTATACACTGTGTGATAAAATTTAAGGAGTAGTCATAACCCCCTATTGATGGCCAAAATATCATAATACATTATAAGGATGATACCTCTTTATGATGTGGTCCTGATGAATTGTCAAATAACACTCTAAAATCATATGTTGTATAATCTCCATCCTCCATCTACCCCATTTTATATAATGGTAAGGCATCCAATTGATACCAACATCAATTAGCTCATCCAAGCCATATTTTTAAAACATCATATCTCCCATATGTCTCCTTAATTACCCCATCAACACCTCCCATCCATAAACTAAAATCTCATCTAGATCCCTCACCTTGTGTGTTCCCACTAGATGATCCACTATTATATGAGCTTGTAGACACTAAAAAATTGTGCACTTGTAGTTTTCAATGACTAAATGCCTTGGGACTCACCTAAATACCCCCTAAACCTTATTAAACCTTTAAAAACCCCTCTTAACCTAGCCAAATAACTATTATTCTAGTCACATAATATTATTCAAAAACACTATTTGAAATTACTATTCACTATGGGACCCACTATCACTATTCATGATGACATGGCAAGTGGCATGGCATGTGACATGGAAAATTACATATAATGTGACATGGAAGGTTATTTGGGAGGTGATATGGCAAGTGACATGGCTTCGAAGTGAGGTGGCTTAATGTGGGACATCATACCTCATCTAGAACCCTTCCCAAAGTGCTTGATAACCTCATTCAAGCATCACAAGGCCCCCCCTTGAGATATGTTAAATTTCCCCTCAAGGAACCATTAGTCAACATGTATTTTACCTTCACACATGAAATTAACCTCCAAAATAAGATACCTACCTCTTTAAGATAAAGGTCACCCATTTTTGACTTAACCCAAATGGGACACTCACCAAGCCAAATGGGAATCCCCACCCACCTCATTTTTACTAATTAATCCACCACATAGAAAATGGTTCCATACCTCTATTATTCCTCTTTTGACATGACTCTTCACAACATATGCTATAAATACCCACCCTCCACCTAGGGTTAAATTGGAAAGTGGAAAATTAGTATTTTTTTGTAGGTTTTTGGAGGAGGTTATCCACTTGAGAAGGATGTAATCCTCATCTTGAAGGAGAAAATATTCCAAGCATCAAATCTCTACTAAAATCATTCTAGGATTTCATCAACAACATCATTTTTGATAACCATATCAAAGGTAACCTTATTTAATTTAAAATTATTATCTCATTTGGACTCTTCTCTCTTGAATTTTAAACCCCATCCTTGGCCTATTATTTCTTAACTTATAAACTATAACCCCTTTACCTCTTCTTTTTATTCCATTTTCTTCATTTTCACCTTCATCCCATTATCCTTTTGCCCCTTTACCCATTTTCCCCTTTTGCCATATTTGTTCTCTTGACCATTTACCTCTTTTAAATCCTTACAATTTTACCATTTCAACCACTTACCAACCTCAAATAAACCAGCCTTTTGACCCTTACCAATTTACCAAACCAAAATCATAACATTTAACTTGGCCAATTTTCAGCATTAGCATTATTCAAACTACTTGCTTAAGTTTAATCATCTTCGAAAAGTATTTTGGTTTATTAATTAATTTGATATTTTTAGTCTCAATTTTATATTATTTTATTCTACCCTTAATTCATTTTATAAAATTTAACTTGTTTTAAATTAGGTGGATTGATAGCCTCCTAGAAAGCTTTCACTTCTAGGATTTAGCTTACATTAGGCAATCCACCCATCTCCTTATCTAAAAAAAAAGTGTGTGGTAGTCTTTTATTATTTTTAGGTATTATTCCCTAGACAAACAAGATTTATCCACAATAATTTGGATTCAATGTGTGAAATTTTAATAGGTTTTTCTACACACTCCTTATCACTAGTTTCTTTCTTCCAAAACTAAGAAAAAGCAAAAACATAGAGGGAAACATTTTGGCACACCCAGTGGGACCTCTTATTGGTTCATAGTTTTTTAGGAATATAGTTTAATTTAATGAAAGTTCAATGATCTTTCATTTCTATTATTTATAAATTCTAAAAAAGAAAAAATTCTTTCCTTCATTTTTTTCAAAAAAAAATTTAAGTTTTCATCATATAGGGATAGGTTGAATTTTACATCTTGAATTTAAGTGCATTTTAGCTATTCCTTATTTGCATGAAAAGACACCAAACTATTCTTTTGGGTTAAAGTTAAGTACATTCATTGTATTTCTTGCTTAATGATTATCTCACCTAGATTAGTTAAATTCATTATGAATTAATCATAACACTCATATGTTACACTACCAAACCACACGTACAAATTAAACATCAAAACTTATTTAAAATAAGGCCCATTGGGATTCTATCACCCTTTGGATCACCTTACCCTACTCGGTGATCCCACTTGGATTTCATCACCAAGGGGAGAACCGACTCCACTCTCTGGCAATGTATAAACTCTACACAAATGGTGTATATTGGCTAAGTGCCCACACTGGCTTTGGGATCATGAAGTGAGGGGAGAAAGACCCCAATACCAAACCACATACTCGATCTAGTGTAAATTATTTGAGCACTAAAATTTAACCCAAAACCATCCTTAGATGGCTTTTCTAGTACCTAACTTACAAGATAATTTCCCCTTTCACACTCTTTAAGGCATAAGCTAAAAGAGATTTAAAATAAATCCTAAGATTAATTATGCTTTTAGTGCATGTTTTTTTGCTTTGGGTTTTTCTTTGTTTGCTCATTGTGTGAGGTGAGAGGTTCATTATCCATTTCTAAATTTCTCATATGGTCTTAACTAGACAAGAAGTGAAAAACCAAAACAACCCACCGCCATCTTCTTCTTCATCCTCATCCATGTATTATACCTCAGACATTGATATATCACCCCATGCTTCACTGCACCATTCTCCCCCACCTATGGTGCCTTTAACATTCCCTGAAGGTGATTTATATTTTTCCACCTTTTTAGACAATAATCCAATTGATTTATAAAACTATCTTAATAGATTATCCTACTATACTTTGATGGCTTCATTTCCTCTCATGGATCCACCTTATGGTATGCGATACCACCTCATGGTTGGTGTTACATCATCCCACCCTTCTGTTAGCCAAGCTTCATCTTCTACCATTGGTTCATCTACCACAACCACCCAAACACCCATTACCCCAATTAATACCTCTAACATTGGCTCAACTTTACCCCTTGTCACTTCTACCCCTTTTGTTGGTGTGATATCTTCCACACCCATTTCTACAATTCCCTTCAGCTTAACCAATATACCAACCTCAACCCCCTTTCAGAACTTGGTACTCTCCATACCAAAAACACTTTCCACTATTAGCACTAAGTTCACTATCCATCAACAACCCATAAACACTTTAGCATTACCAACCTAAACCATTCACCAATCAACTAACCTAAATGTGCCCCTAAACCAATCATTATCAGTTCCTCTACAAGCCATAACAACCTCCTATTAGTATATCCCTAGCCTGTTGGGATATATTTCACCTTCCACCCAACCCTTAATGCCTATTAGTCTTGTAGGGACACTACCCCAACCTAAAATTACCACATACCAATTTGTGCATGCTTTTGTACGTCCTACCACATACCAATTCATAGCTACAACCCAACCTCAGAAAAAATTGCCACTAAATTATGTAGTTTCCCAACCCTAGCCTGACTTGATTAAAATTATTATAGATAAGATGACCCAACTCAAATAATCTATCTCTAGATCTCATAATCTCTTATACTATGACCAAATCTACAATGAACCTATCAAACCTTCTATCCTGATTCATGCTTATCCCCCTCAATGGGCGCTTCTCAAATTCTCTAATTTTTAGGGGAAGGATGACCCCTATCAACATTTCAGGGTATTTAACCATTCTTATTACTTGATTACCTATGATGATTCCCTCCTTCTTCAAACCTTCCCTATGTCTTTATCAGGGCCCACCTTAAATTGGTATAGTGCCCTTCCTAGACATTCTATCTTCTCATTTTCCCAACTCACCCAAATTTTCTTAGAATAGTTTTTTTGTCAATATATCCAAGAAGGTCTCCATAACCAACCTCTATTATATTAAACATTTTGATGATGAATCAATTTTTGACTTCATTACACGATGGCAAGCCTCATTAATCAATTATCCTTTTCACTACCCCAAATAGAACTCATTGAAATTTTCTCTCAGGGATGCATAAAAAACATCACTCCCACTCTTCAGGTGCAAACATTTGGAACCTTTGATGAAGCATTCACAATGGTTTGCAAACTCGAGAATTGAGCCATAGATGAGGGTAAATTGAAATTACATAATAAGAATTCCACTTTTAAACCCAATGACCCCTCTTCCTCAAAAAAAAATATCCAACTCAATTCTAAAGCCAAAAAATCTACAAATGTGGTTGTCTTGAAAACTACCCCACCTCCATCCATTAACCAACCATGTCAAAACACACCTTCCAATTATTCTTACCCACCAAACCAAAATCAAAGCTAGGTCCCCCCTAAATAATTCACCCCTATAGGGGAATCTTATGCATTTTTGTTGGATAAATTACTAAAATATAATGTTATTCAACTTCCACTAATCAAGACACCTCAACAATTTGACCCCTCTCACCTTGTGCGCAGGTGGTACAATGAAAATGACCAGTGTGCTTTCCATCGGGTCATTGGACATGACATAAACTAGTGTAACACTTTTAAAATTCTTATCTAAAACCTAATTGACAATGGTTAATTGATGTTTGACAACCCTAATTCACCCCCCAACCATTCTTTTGATATTTTTTTCAAACCATTCCCTAACCATCCTCCGCCTACCTAAACCCATGACAATCAATTTTAACCATCTTCATCTCATGAGGCACACATAATCAACATCATCATAAATGAGCCCATGGATGATGAGCCTCAGGTTCCCATTTCCTCCTCACCAACCTCACCTATGGAAGAATTAAATTCACCTCTTACCCCTTTGGATACCCAAGTAGAAGGATTTATATCCCTACTTCTCCATTTGATCAAACCATATCCATGCCTGCCTCTCCTTTCATAAAACTATCCATTGATCTAATCACCCCTTCCTCTACCCCACCAAGTGAAATGGTACATCTCCCATATTCTCCTTTGGATACCCTATAAAATGAAGGAGTCAGGACCATACCTACATTCTTGATCAAGCAAACATCCCCTCTCTTAATCACCCCACAAGAAACCATTGTTTTGGAACCTTCTAGCTCAAGTAGAGATGAAGGAGCCATCCCCCCTTCTTTACCCAAGGGATTGACATTTGAAACAATAGATCAAGGAAAAAAACCCATTTTTAATCCCTTTTCTTGATTAGTGCAAAATTTAGAATTTACCTCATAACCCAACCTAGATAGAACCACTTCCTAACGTTATTTGGGGATCCCATACCAAAGTAGAACCAACCCCTCAAGTTCATTAGCATCCACTTTCCAACCTATTACCACCCCATCATCAAACATTTATTTCCCCAAGAATGTGAGGGAACCATATCACCCACCTCCACCTAGATCATCTCATAATCTTCTATCTAAACTAGCCAAGAATTTAGGTATCCTTCCCATACCTAACAACACCCATCCCCCTATCAAATCAGGCATAACCCCCTCTAGGATACCTAAAAAACCACTAACCAAGATGGACTGAAGGGTATATGTACTTAAACCTCATCCTCAAGTCAGACATATACTACCTCCTTATCATTTTCCATCTATTTTGGGACCCCACCCCTCTACCATCCCAGTCACTTGTTTTACTTCAATTAAACCATTTCTCTTTTCTATGCCTACCCCTTTACCACCTACACCATTGACTTCTTCATAATTCTTAGCTAATTTATCCCCCTCTACTTTTCCACCAATTATCAACCCCCCATCCTCTACTTTAAAACCATCTACTGTTAACCTGACCATAGCTAAGACAACCCAATCTAAACCATCTACCAAAATTTCCCAACCACCAACCCTCTCTAAGGTTAATACCATGCCTAAGAAGGTTCTTATTTCCCCAATGAACATCTCAACACCCTTAACACCTTTGAAGGAATCTTTGTTATTTTATAGAGGTTATTACAAACATCCTCCATTAAAATTCCACCTATTAAACCATTCACCCATTCTAACACTAAACCCTCTTGGTCTAATGACACTCAGATTTGTGTGTACCATATGACACCAGCACATAACATGGAGAGTTACAAAGCTCTCCAAGTTCTTATTCATTTATTATATGAGGATGATGATCTAGCATCAGGTGAACCACTTTCACCTACCTTACTAACCCAATTGCCAACCCAACCAATCCAACCACTATCCCAATCTATGTTGGCTTCCTCACTCTCATTTACATGCAAGGGCAAGGAGCCAATGAAATCACCCAATTCAACTAAGCCCATTATCCATACCATCCACATGATTACCCAATCTTGAGCACAATAGAGGGGTAAAGGAAGAGCCATGTGTCCATTCCATGGACATATCCTTCAGATTCTCAACCTCTTAACTAGGACCAAACACCAACACCACCACCTAGGCTATCACCTAGACCTAGAGTATCTATCCTAGTTGTACCTCCCACCAATTCCTCCACATCCATTCAACAAACCATGTTGAAGCAACTTCATCAAGCACCAATGAAGATGAGCCTTTATGACTTTATGAACACCTTGCCTCATCATTGTTAGGAATTAACAGACACCCTACAATCCATTGAGTTTTAGCTAGATGACCCTCAACCCATTACCTCCTTTGTTGGGACCCTCCAAAATTCTACCATTATCACCTTCCAAGATTCTTAGATACCTCTAGCACACTCTAAATAATTTGACTCACCTCTATTTGTCACCATATATATCAATCACATCCATGTCAAAAGGGTGATGATTGATGGAGGAGCCAACATCAACATAATATCCTCCCATGCTTTTGATCAACTACATTACCAAAGAATATCATGGATGAAAGAAAAGTGGTTCTTTTCTCATTTAATGACATCATGGCCACTACCTTAGGAACCATTATTCTTTGAATACACTTGGGACCTTGCACCATCTTCAAGTTATTTTATGTTATAGAGGGTGAATTGTAATATAAAATTCTACTTGGACACCCCTGGATCTAGGCTATGAGTTGCATCACCTCCACTTTACACTATTTTGTTAAATTAAAACATTAAGGGAAAGTCATAAACATCAAGGCTGATCCCATTCCTTTTACATGTTTCAACATGACCTATAGGCCTAATGATGTCCTTCTTCCACCTTCATCTCCCTCATAATCAACCAATCCCATTAACACAATTACACCATCAACCACCACCCATAGTGATTATACCCTTAATAACGATGAATCCTCAACTAGTGCATCTATCCCTTCTTCCCAGATTCTCATTAATGATTCTTTGACACAAACTTTCCAATACCTTTCTCTTGGGGAGTACTAACTTTTAGCCTTAGATGCCTTTCCCACTCCCTAAGAATATGGGAACCTTCAAAATTACCCTTATTATGACCCCAATATAGGTACCATCCTCCCCTTTTGACTTCCCAATAATTTAACATACTTTGTCTATAGGGGAATTTATCTACCACTCCTTATTCCTATCACCACTCCATATATTCAACCTTTCACTTCTGATTTCTCTTATCTAAGAAACCCAACCTTTATAAGAACCTATCTTCACCACTATGCTTAGAAAAGATTTGGTATGGGCCTATATGAATAAGGACCTCATGAACTACTCATTATCAAGACTCGAAAACCTTTTGAGTTCTTTGAGCTTGGGTTTGAACCACCAGAAGAACCCACCTCACCAAAACCTATTGATATCCCCATGGAAGAGATTCCATCTTTTCCTAATACATATTCTCAATCCAAAGACTTTGACATCATCCCATCCAACTTTTTTTATTAGTACCATTAGTTTAGGCCTATTGATATATCATCATGATGGCTAGACTAAAACCTTTCCTCTCATCCACCCTAAAATGATCAACTATGATTCACCCACCATCTATACCATTCAATGCCAAGATGACAATTTTATCCTCACCCAACCTGGTGTAAGAAACTCTCCTATCTATAAATCCTTCCCTCTAAAAAACTAGACCATGCTCAATAAATCAACTATTGATGTTAAATTAGGAACCTAAGAGAATCCTTTCATCATTAAACTACACCATTCTTTGGACTCAAATGAGCAATGTGATTGTCCCACCTTCCTTCAGGACCGTAACATCACATTTGCTTGGTCTTATCAGGATATGCCTAGGATTGACCCCTACATCACCCTTCATAACATCATTACCCATCCAAAGTCTAAGCTAGTATGACAAAAGATTCACAAAAATCACCCTCATATATCTCTTCTCATCAAATAAGGACTTTAATTTCTTTTATCAATCAACTTTATCTAACCCATTGAATAGCCATAATGTGTCTCTAATATTATTCCCATTACCAAGCCCACTAGGGGACTCTACCTTTGTGTGGATTTTTGAGACCTTAACCTTGCATGCCCCAAAGATGACTTTCCTTTATCCAACATCAAGCAACCAATTGACCTTACCATAGGTCATGAGATGTTATCCCTCATGCATGGCTTTTCAGGATATAATCAGATCCTAATCGCCCCCTTAGACAACATAAAATCACCTTCACTACTCCTTGGGGAACTTTTTGCTATCAGGTCATGACTTTTGTCTTAAAAATGTATGAGAAATGTATCAATGGGCCATGACCTATGTCTTTCATGATCTTATTCATAAAATTTTAGAGGATTATGTGGATGATCTATTTAAAAAATATAAACACTGCAAGGACCATTTATATATTCTCACTATCATTTTTGACTAACTAATCTAATTTTGTGTTTGACTCAATCCCAAAAAATGCATTTTGGGGTTTTATCTAAAAATCTTCTAAGCTTTATCTTCTCCCTTCATGGAATTGAGATTGACCCTACTAAAGTCAATGCCATCCTAAAAATGCCTCCTCCAATAAACCTTAATCAACTTTGTAGTCTATAGGGAAAACTCCAATCTATCTATCATTTCATATCTCAATTATTAGATATATGCCAACCCTTTCACCACCTCTTGAAGAAAGACACTTCCTTTAGATGGACCAAATATTGTCAACAAGCCTTTGATTCATTCAAAGAGTACTTTATTTATCCACCTATTCTTATCCCACCTAGGGATTATAAGCCTTTCTACCTTTACATATCCACCATTAATCACTCTTTAGGTGCCATGCTAGCTCATCGAGATGAATAAAATAAAGATCAAGTCATTTACTATATCAGTCACACACTTTTAGAGTATGAGACATGATATAACCATCATAAAAATCTTTGTCTTGTTGTCATTTTTTTTGCCTCTAAGCTTCATCACTACCTTCTTAATCACAAAACATATGTTATCACTAACACCAACTCACTCAAGTATATGCACTCCAAGCCATACCAAAATTAGCATATGTCTAAGTGGATCATGTTTTTAGTTGAGTTTGATCTTGAGTTTCTTCATCAAAAATATATTAAGGGGTAAGTCATTGCTGATCAATTAGCTGAAGCCCCTCTCCCAGATAACTAGCCCATTCCATTAACATTTCTCAATGAGTCTATTACAACTCTTTCTCAGGAATAACCCTCTTACCAAATGACCATATTTTTTGATGGCTCAAAATGCCAACATGGTGAGAGTGTAGGCATAATTATCATACCCCTTCATGGTGAACCTCTTCCAATATTATTTGAACTTGAATTTGAATGTACTAACAATATGGCAGAATATGAAGCTTTGGTTGTCAATCTCCAAACTACTCTCGCCTTAAAAATCAAAACCATTTCTATCTTTGGTGATTATCAACTCATGATTAACTAGGTTAATGGGTCCTATCAATGTAAAATTGACATTTTACAAAAGTATAAGCTCTTTGTTGATGATCTCTTAACATCTTTTGACCATTATCAAATCCAATTAGTGCCTCGATCTACTAATAAATTTGTAGACACAATGGCCTATTACATCTTGAATACCCTCTCAACCTAGAAAATCTAAATTATTTGTCACCATCCACCATTTCATTAGGCCCTCATATATCAATTTAGACCTTTCAACCATCTATAGTGTAGAGGCATCTCCTTCTGATGTCTAGTATGACCAAACCTTTAATTACCTTAACCTAGACATCATTCCACCTGACCTCTCAAAGAATGTCTAGAAGGCCTTTTTATAGGGCACATCTCATTATACCATACTAGGGGGAATCCTATATAAACATGGCTTTGATGGTCATCTCCTCTATTGTCTATGTATTCATGGCATTCCTCATGCCATAAATGAAACCCATGATGGATTTTATAGAGGACATTTTAGTGGCCTCACTATCACCAAAAGAATCCTATGCCTAGGTTACTATTGGCCTACCCTTAATTAGGATTGTTATGACTATGTAAAGAAGTGTGTTAATTTCCAATAGCATGCTACCTTGAATCATGCACACACTCATGGCCTTCAGGTATCCATGGATTATTGGTCCTTCTCAGAATGGGGGTTGGATCTCATTGGAGAAATAAATCCTCACTCTTCTCAGTGACACTAATATATCATAACCCCTACAAAATATTTCACTAAATGGGTGGAGGCCATCCCCCTTATCTCCATCAAAACCAAAAAAATTATATATTTTATCAATCATCACATTATCTATCATTTTTGGGTCCCTCACAAAATCATAATAGATAATGGGAATTCATTCAAAAACAAAAAAAATCAAGCCCTTTGTTATTCTTTTAGCATCAAACTCAGCCATTCTTCACCTTACCATCTATAGGCAAACAGACAGGTAGAAGCCTACAACGAAAATCTCATCAAAATGTTGACCAAAGTTGTAAGTACTTTAGGTTGGGATTGGCAAATACACATCCCATTTATTTTATGGGACTATCATACTAGTATCTAAACCACAACAGGTGATACACATTATTCCATCATCTTTGGCATAGAGGTTTTTCTACCTCTTGAAGTCTAGATTCCCTCTCTTCATATTTCTTTACATGACATCATTTTTGAAGAGGATTATTGTCAAGAACACATCACATGCCTTGAATTACTTGATGCACATCACCTTGCTACCCTTAACCATATTCACATCTATTGAGAGCATATTACCCATGCTTATAACAAGAACCTCAAATAATGGGAATTCAATATCGAATATCTCATCCTAAATGAAAACCAACATGTGAACATCATGGAGAAGAGTAAATGAAGTAATTTTGTTTTCAATTGGCTTAGACCCTACATAATTACCCATAAGTATAGACTAGGAGCTTATCGTTTGTCCTCTCTCAAAGGCAAACTAGAACTTGAGCCTCTCAATGCTTCACATCTACATGTATTTTTTTGTTAAAGAAGGATCAAGCTCACATATTTGTCTAACTTAAGATCATCCTTTGATTATGAGATTTTAACCTTCACCCACCTTCTTCCTCCACTATTGAGGACAATTTATTACAACATAGATCCATGTGATTAAATGTCATAGTCATGTCCTAATCCTAAATATGGGTACCATGGCTCTACCCATAGCATTATTCTCATGGATACTTTTCATCTCTAACAAGATGGAATCCCATGGTCATTATCTCTCAAAATCACACCTTTCACATATCATTGACTTTCTTGTGCAATTTTTTCCCTCATAAAGGTAAACCTTTGGACCTATTTAGATTGGTCCATGTCTAAACACATTTCAACTTGAAACAATTACTTGGGTTAACATCTTAAGCATTAAATATTGCTCCCTCGAAGGATAGATACCCAAAACAAAATAAAAACAAACAAATGTAAGGTAGTCTACTCCCTTGAAGGATAGATATCAAGATAATTAACCAAATCCAATAATCTTAGACCACTCCTTTAAAGGATGGCTAAGTTCACTTTGTCAAAAGTAGAGCAATTTCTTGGAAGCTTCCCACATCGATCAGCTTCCCATATATAGAAATAAATCAAAATACCCACTATCACAACAAATTCTAAATCTGTAATCATCTCTCTAGCAACATAATAAGTTGGAAGCCATAATCAGCTTCCACATGTAGACTTCCTAAATTGATCAATCTACATCTATCATACGACATGGACTTGTCTAATACCATTCTTAGGTCACCTATCAAAGGGGAAAATTAATTCACATGAGGTTATCATGTATATCACCTATTACCCTTCACACCACCCATCACCCATCTTCCCTTTATAATATCTATAAATCAAGGGATTTAGAGCTTGCTTAACACCCTGTGATCAAGAAACATTTTTTATTGACTAATGATCACTCATGCACATGATTTGATGGGCTTATATTCATTAGTTAGATCCCACTTTGGGTCTATTTTTATTCCTTTTCAAAAACAAATAATTATACCCTATTCTTAATGTGCTTAGTTGGCATTTTCCTCATGACTTTTACCATCTAGTGTTGCAACAATAATAATCATTATTTTTACATTCAATGAGATTATAAAAACCATAATTATACCAGTCATAACCATAACCATAACATTCATAAGTATCCACACAACCTTAAGCATGATACCATTCGATCAGTGACATCCAACACATTTTATATGTAACAAACTGTGCAATATTTTATTTAGGGTGTGATGAATTGTACAACACATACATAGTCATCAAATTACAAATGGCCTAAATCAAATGTGTAAATTATTT
The DNA here is from genome assembly GCA_037957365.1 of Torreya grandis. Classification (NCBI taxonomy): domain Eukaryota; kingdom Viridiplantae; phylum Streptophyta; class Pinopsida; order Cupressales; family Taxaceae; genus Torreya; species Torreya grandis. The sequence goes on from JARHVA010002251.1 coordinate 611,641, forward strand.
TCCTACTTAAGTATTAGATCAATTATCTGGTGACTTTGGATTTGTGTTCAACCATCCTTCTACTTGATTACTCCTAGGAATTGCATTGACATTCATACATAGACATAACTTATGAAGAAGGCATCATTTATTTATGAAAATTTGCCTCATGGTCTAGATGGTAGCATTAGTATGGGATGAGGAGATGGCACACTTGTTTGTTGTTTCTAATGTTATTATAGATGAATGTGGTTAAAGATGATAGTATTAGTGCATGGAGGAAAATACACCATCATTTGTAATGGAAAGTTGAATGATGATTGTGTGAAGGTAGATGTGCTCACATGAAGGACATGATATAATCTTGGTATTGATCCTTATCATAATTATTTAAATAGAATACCTACCCATTCTTCTTTGCCAACCTATTTCTCCATTCTAATAATCAGGAAGGTCATATGATGTCATTGATTCCATTAAATAGAATTCCCATTGGAAATGGTAATGTATACCTACCTTTTCACATGGACACATCACCCTCGATATGATTGGTCATCTTGATAAAGCCATTATGCACCATCATGATAAATTTTTGTTACCCTTATCATTTGATTCATATTTGATGTCTTTCCTTACTTTGTCATCTCATGACCCTTGTAGGCCTAGTGGTCATTTATGTCATTATCACCTTTGGCCAGGTTGACATAAATTGGATTCTAACTATGGGCTACTGTAATGATCACACCTTTGAAATTTCCACTATTATTGGTGGTGGTAACTCCCAAATTCTTTCCACTATATAAACTCTTCCATTAAATGTAGGCCACCATGAATTCACAATAATACATTCACCTTCTTGTCCCTTTTACCCTCCTCTTACTACCCACCCATTTCCATAAGCTCTAAATGTCAGACGCCAACCATTGGCAATACCTGTTCCAACATGGCAGTCTTTTCTTTTGTGCTAGTTGAATGTTCATCTATAGCAAGGGAACCACCATCTTCACCTAGCCATGCATCTTCTTGTTGGTTAGGCTTGAACTATTGAAACCAATAAGTCATTAGTTCCATAGATTTGGGATAGAGGATGTAGACATGTCCACCATTTGTCTAGCCTACCTAAGTAGCTCTTGGGTCAGGCAAGGTCCATCCTCTATCACTCACCATGCTGATAACTTCTTTATTTATAGAATCTATTTGAATATCAAATAAATTCTTTGTATATAATCACTTCGCTACTACCCTTAAAAATTGGCTTGTAATGATGATGAACCTTGGCCAAAGCAATTTTATAGATCTGGAGAGACCCCCACCTCCTAAAACTCAACTCATAGTGGTAGACACTATCTATAAACTCTTACCCTACACAATTTTAGAAGTTTTAACCTCCTAAAAAAATGATCTCTTCTTTGGATTAGCTCCATTAAAGATCATTTGTGGTACTTAGTAATGTGTTCCCTTATAATTTATCCTACCTTTCCCATCTATATCTCTCATCCTACTAAATTTAGGATCATTATGGTAACTATTTACCAATCTACACCCTTCACTTTCACTAACATCTTCACCAAAACCCAAAATTATTATTTTACAAAGCCTTCTCCCTTAGCCCAAACCAATTGATATGGTCCATCAAATTAGGGAAGCCAATTTGAACACCATTCACCCAAACCTTGTTGAACTACATTGGCTTGATGTCCATGGACTATGTAGGCACGTCTTCACTTCTAAGGGAAAGTTAGGCACTAAAAACTAATTCCCATCCCCTTTTTCTTCTCACTCATTTCTATCGCTAACAATGCCCTCTTTCTTAGGGCATCCTACATCAAGGAAGCTTTGAATTCTTTATTCAGTGTCCTTATGTTTTAACACCATCTAATACTTCCTCTTAATTTTTCTCCCATTATTAGGAGAACTATATCGGTCTAAGGTCTTTTTGGACTATGTAGACAAGACTCAGTTACTAAAGTCAGCTCAGCCACATCCTTTATTTTGTTTTCCCTTCTCACCTAAAATCTCTTCCTCCACTTCTCTACCTATCTCCTCACCACCTCCCTCCCTTCAGCTTGTCAATCTTTTTTAACCACTTTTCTAGCTTGTTAATCTCTTTTAACATAAGGGTTGACAGCCTTCCTCATTGGCCCCTCTTATCTCCCATAAAACAACCACATACTCTTCCTCTCTAGCCTCCCCATCACCTTTCCTTGTGCATACTTCATAGCTCACTCCCTCACCCACTTCTCATGTTTTTGGTCTCTCTCTCCACTTATTGCCAACCTTGTCCTTTATGCCCTTCAACTTCTTTCACCATCCTCATCATCTCCCCTCACCCTTTACTATTTATTTTACCCTCTTTATCACTCTCTTTTCCTCACCAATTCCTCATCATAATGTGCATCTTGTAATATTTTTGTTTCTTATATTAAAATAATTTTTATTTATGTGTACCACAACTCTCTACCATTTTTCCCACCATACCCATTTTCTATTCTTCTTGTTTAAATTTTTTCTATCCTTTCATCCTTTTTGTCTTCTTTTTTTCCTCCATAGCTAGTTTCTCCCTAAGTATTTATCCTTTGAGAAGCCTTCGATAATTGCCTCTTTTCATCTTCTCAGTTCTTGCCTTTTGCATTTTGTGTTCCCCTTTTCCTCTTTCCATCTCGGTACTCACTTGTCTTTTGCATCTATGTGAGTATCCTTGCTTTGTATCCCTACTTCAATTCTTCCTTTTTCTTCTTATCATCCCTGATCTTCATCCTTTATCTTCATCTCATTTCCTTTCATTTTTTTACACCATCCTCTCTTTTTCTCTATTTCATTTCATTTTTCTCATCTTGAGGACATCCCTTATTCTTCTAAACCTTTTTTTTTATCCTATATGTCCATGCCTATCTCTTTCCATCCTTCTCCACCTTCATCTTTATATGTGACCTCTTCATTTCCTCTACCTATCCATTCATCCATCTCCTAGTCTACCTTCACATCATCCCTTATTGGATCTCACTTATGTTCTCCAATTAAACCTCCACCTCTTTAGAGTGTGGTCACTAGTTATGTCGCTTTTACATCTCCTTGTCTACTTCTTCATGTCCTCCATGCCCCTGTTTTAATGCATGAAATCCACAACCTCCTCCCTCATTTTATTATTATTATTATTATTATTATTATTATTATTATTATTATTATTATTATTATTATTATTATTATTATTATTATTATTATTAATTTCCTCACTCCATATTTTAAAACCCCTCAGTTTCTTTCTCTAAATTCCCTCAAAACTTAATGCTTATTTATTTTGGGGCCCCACTGACTCAAGAATCAAGGGTTCGAATCTTCACCACTTCTCATTTACCCACTCTACTACTTTACTTCCCCGAATTGTTGAATCATACCCCTCCAGAGCCTATTAATGACATTGTTGTGAAGTGTGCATAATGTCAACTTATTTGGATGGTGATGACATAACCCATCAGGTCACCATGATAATTCGAGTAGTGCCAGATTTTATAAAGCTTGGTAAAGCATATTTCTCTTTTTTTTAAATGGTGACATAAATTTCATGCTTGAACCTACTTATCCATGGCTATAGATTCCTTTTGCATAGTTGATGTAATCATATAATTACATCCTAGGTAATCTCATCCAGCTTTTCTACCAAACCATTCAAAAAACTATTTGAGATCCATATTTTCCACCCTTTGGCACTTCCCTTTCTCCAATATCCTTCAACCAGACCTAACTACTGTTAACCAATTTTCACACCCAAGTTTTGCATCTTTCATTTTGGCTAAGTTTAGCATTCTTAATTTTATTTATCCCCACATCAAAGTTTCAAGTGTTTTTTCCTTTGGAATCCTTTGTTTATTCTTTTTTCAAGTGTTATTTTGGTCTTTTTACACAAGTATTATTTATTTCAGCAAGGTTTTACTTCAAGTTTTTTGTTAAAATCTCAAAGGAATTGTTTTAGACTTTTTGTTTGAAACAAAAAAATCTGAAGGAATTGGTCCATTTCAAGATTTTTGAAGGGTCATTTTAAGATTTTCAAAGGGTCTTTTTCTCATGTAAGTGTCCTTTGCAAAAAGTCCAAAGGGTATATTTTCAATATTTTTAAAGGGTCTTTTTTTGGGAATTGGTCCTTTATAAATTTTCTAAAGGAATTGTTCATTTGAAACTTTTCAGATAGAATTGACTCTTTCAACTTTTTCGAAGGAATTGGATCTTTCAACTTTTTTGAAGGAATTGGCTCTTTCAACTTTTTTGATAGACTTGTTTTAGACATTTTGTCTAAAATAATCTTTTTGAAGGGTCCCTTTTTTTTATGGAAGTGTCCTTTGAAATATTTTTGAAGGGACATTTTCAATTTTGTCAAAGGGTCTTCTCTCTTACGAAGGGACATTTTAAAAAAGTCCAAAGGGACACTTTTAAAAAGTCCAAAGGATCATTTCTCAATAAAAAGGACATTTATTTATCTTGTGAAGGGACATTTTTAATATTTTTGAAGGGTCTTTTCTCAAGAATTGGTCCTTTACATTTTTCTAAAGGAATTATTTCAGACATTTTGTTTGAAACAATCTTTATGAAGGAATTGGTGTTCTCTCAAAAGGTCCTTTACAAAATTCCCAAAGGGACACTTGCAAAAAGTTCAAAGGGTCATTTCTCGAGAAAGTGTTCAATTTAAGATTTCTAAAAGGACATTTTAACATTGATGAAGGGCATGTTTAGGATTTCCAAAAGGTGAAAGGGGCATGAAAGGTTTTTTTTCAGAAAAAGGGTTCATAAGAATTTTTTTTGAGAAAATGCCAAATAAAAGGTCCAAGAAATATGCCCAAAATGAATGGTCCCAGTAGAGTGATGGTTATATGGATGTCAGCTTCAAGGTGATGAGATAACTATTGGTGTTTAAATAGTGTGTCCTAAGTAGATCAGAGGGGCTCATATCACCATTGAGTAAATCATGATCTGAGTTATTTTTGATGGCCAATCAAAGGAATAAATGCTAAGGAGCTTTGTAGGGTTTGAACATTTAACTTGGTCAAGATGGAATGAGTTTTCAAAGGATGTTTTTAGGCACACACACATGGAGCCAACATTCTAACAAATTCCATGAAGGCATACACATAGACTCCAAGTAATTCCTCTCTAAGGCCAATAGAATGAAAGTGACTCTTCCCTACGTCATTGCACACATCAAAAAGATGATAAGAAGTTGTTGACATCAAGACAAATTAACAAGTGGACTAATTTATGTGACTAAATTTATTCTATTACTTAGTTCAAAAATATCTTATTTTTGATAGTCCAACCATTTGGGAAGCATCTTTGAGAGAGCAAGCTAGTTATGTAACCACTTGAGGTGACATAGATCAATTGAATGGACTGAATGAGCATCATTTGTAAAAATGGTTTTAGCTAAAGATGGAGACTCTTAATAGATTGATTCCTCTTTCTAGCACCAAATTCATCCTCTCACTTCCTTTTACTATAAACACAACCCTTGGGCTAGTGTAAAAATAACCACATAGTGTATGGTAAAGCCTTGATGGATTGATGCTATATTTTGCCATTAAGCATTAAGTACAAGTCTATTTCTTTCAAGTTTCTAAATAATTTTTTGAGTGTGTAAGAGATGTATAGTGATATTGAGGGATGATATTCCATCCTTTTATCATTTATCCTTCATGCCTAAGCAATTTTTTTTAGTCTAATAGGTCATATAGAGTGTGTTCAAGTGTGTTAAATTGTTTTAAGTGTATAACTATTTTTGAAATGTGCAAATTTTCCTTTCAATTCATGTCCCTTGTGTCATTTTACACATCTCACCTCTAAACTAAAATACTTGTGTTAGAACCCCTTAGAGATTGAAAATGGCCTATCCATTTATTTATATTGTGTATTAGAATATGATATTCACATGAAAGATAATATCGGTGCATGACCAATATTAGAGTAGGTTTCCTTTTTGAGCAATTTCTAACTCTTTTCTTTTAAATCAAGCTAGTTTAGATAGAGGTTGTTTTGCATAAATATATTTAGGGAGCTAGCCCTTTAAATCTAGAGGTTCATTTCCTATATAGGTATACCCACATGCCTAGAAATGTTCTAACATTTCCCAAATCTAGAATATGATTGAATACTCTCTTCTAGGGTGCAAGATTTAGAGATAATAATGTTGGCATGCCCGATGGGAAAACTATGCCTAATTATTTACATGTCAAGGTGAATGATGGTCTCAGCAAGCCTAAGGTTGTATAAATATTATTAATCTAGAATTTGGTGACTCCAAAAAGTGAGAATATCTAGTTGTAGATCAAGTTTTTGATGTTATACTTCATGGTCCTCACTAGGTCATCTAGGATTTTTTATCAAGCCCCTCTAGTTGAAGCCCTTCTTGAAGAACAATGCCTTGAACCATTCCTAACACTTAGAGATCCTATACAAGGAGGTTTTGGAGAAGAATTTGGGGAAGTTGAAGAGATAATAGATCAAGAGGAAAGAGGAGAAATTGATAGACATCAATCTTTCCTAGCCTTCAATACCTAAAATCTAATTGACCTTCCTGCATATGACCCTATTCTTCCCAATGCTACCAAAAATCTCTTTAGTTTAAATGGAGAGGGTTTTATTACCCCATTTGAGCATATAAGGGAAATTTCAATTTTTTTTAACTTCCATAATGTCACCCAAGCCAATGTAACCATTATATTGCTTGTTATGTCTCTAAAAGGCAAAACACTTGACTAGTATAGGACTTTGGAAGGTGGTTGCATTATAAGTTGGGATGGCTTTGGGGAATTATTAGTAACTAGATTTGAGAATAAGAGTTACCATACCTCGCTAATCCACCATCTAAATGTGATAAGGAGAGGTCTTAATGAATCTATGGGAGATTTTAATGAAATATTTCAAAGGATATGACATAGGTTGTCGCCTATCATGAGACCTCCTCCTAGCTTTATGTTTCCCAATTATCTCAATGATATTAGTATTAATATGTCAGTAATGTTGTATTCAATGGGAGGATTTTCTTTTCTAGATGCATATGAGATAGCTATTAAAGGTGACAATAGATTGATACAATTTGGAAATCTACCTCCAAGATTTTCCATGACTTCTTTATCTCATAGTTTGGTTAAAGTTCTTAATGCCAATGTCAAGATAAGAACCTTTCCCAAGAAGGTGGATAATGCTATGGACAAAGATGAGGAAATCCAGTCATTACACACTCATCTCAAGCAAGCTCAATTCTAGGCAAGTGATTCACCTAACCCTCAATAATATCCTCAACAAGGCTATAGATATCCACCCCAATATAACTACCAAGGAAGAGGACAAGTTCAACAAGGTTTCAAAAAGTATCCCAATGCCTATAATCCTAATTCCACTCCTTTCACAAAAGTTGTTGTTTTAGTGCATGTTAATCTGGTCCAAGGGGAGTATCATTTGGACCAATGGGGATAACCTCAAGGTCAATTTATGTATGATGGTGGAGAAGATGACCAATATTTGGTGGCACAAGAAGAATATACTCCTTATGTGACATAATAATAAGTTAATGTCATACAAAGGTATATTCATGGAGAAGGTAGCAGTCAGAGTGTAGGTATGATAAACTTTCAAGTGAAGGATGATTATGTGTTGAATCAAAGTACATAAATTTTAGACAATAAAAGATCCAAGAAGAGATCTCTAGGAGATGTTTTAATAGTAAATGTGACTCTAAGTTATTCTTCTCCTAGGCCACAAAGTGAGAATCCTAATGAAATACCTACTACCAGTCATGCTCCTTAGTAAAGTCAAAATGTGAGTAGGATTGTAAAGCCTATAATGTAGAAATTTTAGACTCCCTCTCCACCTTCAAGAATGAAATAAAATGTGAATAATACCCATATAAACATTATTTATTATTTGAATAATACCAAGACAAGCATATCTCTTTGGTAAGTCTTGCATATGCCTGGTTGAAAGGATCTTTTACAAGAATAGCTTTTGAGCATCCATGTAGCCCCGCAAACTTCAAAACATAATAGTGTATCCATTAAAAATACTCCAAATAATATCTTATATCCATCCACCAAATATAAAAAACCTCCATCCTTCTACCTCACATTCATTATGGGAGACAAATTAGTTCACTATTATATTGTAGATAGTGGAGCTAGTACCACTGTCATGCCTAAGGTGATGGATAATAAGTTAGGATTATAGTATTAACCACATAGTAAAGGTGTGTTATATCTTTATGGGACTCCAAAAAATATATTGGGATTTTTTATAGGTATAAAATTCTTTCTACATGATTACCCAAGTTTCCCCATTTTACAAGACAATGTGGTGGTAGAACTTCTAGCTCATTTTGCTATCTACTTGTCAAGGGAATTCACAGATAAGACAGGAGGGTACCTTTCTAATAATTTTTATTGTATATAATTTAAAACAATATATGACACCAAGGTGACTATAAGGACATATCCCTTATCAAAGTTTCATATTAAGCCATACATGGAGACAAATTCAAATCAGAATTGTCTAATTAGTAAAGAAGAAGAAGGTGTCATGGATGGTGAAGCATCCTCCCCTCTTGAAGGTATTTCTAATCTTTTCCTTGATAAGTAAAACAATAAAATTCATGGAATTGATCCATAAACATTCATATAATATAATTATTTAGGAGTTTACTGTATGCATGAAAAAGGTGTTTTTATTCCTTCACTCACTAGTGAAGATCATGAACTTGAATGGATATGGGAAATGTTTTTTGATGGTTGAAGAAGAAAATTAAGTGGATTATATAGTGTTATTTTAGTTTATCCATCAAATAATCAATAATAATCTTCATATATATTCCATTTTAACTACACCTATAATGTGGTAGAATATGAAGGCCTAGTTCACGACCTCCAATGGGAAAAGAAGAGAGGGATCAAGAATTTGAGGGTTTATGGGGATAGTGAGTTGGTCATCCACCAAGTGAAATTGATTAAATCCTAAAATCATAGGGTATGGGACATAATTTAATACTTTGATGCCTTTAACATATAACCCATACCAAGGGATTCAAATAAACATGTTGATAGATTGGCTGCCATGGGAGCATAGTTTGATGTAGTTGTTGATGTAGGAAAGGAGAAATATCAATATCATATCAAAGTCATTATGAGGCCTTCTATTAAAAAAATGAGGTTTCATGTAAATTATTTTAAATTGATGAACACATTGCACACTTCTTACAAAATGATGAAAGATTCTCCTCAAGGAACCAAAAGAGACTGTATGATCAATATGAAGAGCAAGTTATTCAGCTGAAGACAAACAAGATACCTAAAGGGATGATTAATTTGGAGAGTGTTTTAAATTAATATGATCAAAATAAGAAATAAATAGTGATTATGTACACACAATAAGAGAACTATGAGAGAGTCATGATTTATAAGAACAAGCTTCTAAAAATTGGTAAGATATGTTTCAAGTCTGAGAGGCAGGCCTTTATTAAATTATGAAAAGAGTTCCATGACATCTTTGCTTGGGAATATAAATATTTGAAATGGTTTGATCCAATTTTATCTAATCACACCATTGAGTTAGAACCTGGAGCTAAACCAATTAGATAAAAATAAAGGTCTATCAATCCTAAGATAGAGGAATTCATGAAGAAAGAGCTCACCAAATTAATTGAGTCTAGGATTATCTTTCCTAGCAAACACTCAACTTGGGTGGATAATATTGTACCTATCTAAAATAAAAATGGATATATCAAACTTTGTGTTTATTTTTGAGACCTTAATAGAGTGTCTCTCCAGGATCATTATCCACTACCTTCTATGGAACAAATTTTGCAAGTTGTTTTAGGTTCTCAATGCTTTTCACTACTTGATGGTTATTCAGGTTACAATCAAATATTGGTGAATGAATAAGATCAATTCAAGATGGCCTTCACTATAAAATTGGGGACCATTACCTATAGGAAGATTGATTTTGGTTTATCTAATGTTGGAGCTACATTTCAAAGGGTAATGGACATGCATTTTAAAGGTTTGATCAATAAGTTTCTGCTATGTACCTTGATGATATAACTATTTTTTAGAAGGATGCTACTGATCATATGGAACATCTAAGGTATGTGTTTGAGAAATTTAAGGAGTATTTAATATCCCTTAATCCAAAATAGTTCATCTTTATTGTCCAGGAAGGTAAGTTATTAGGTCATATTATTTCAAAAGAAGGCTTGTTTATTGACCCCAAAAGGATTAAATCTATTCTAAGATTGTATTTACCTCAACATAAGAAAGGAATTCAAAGATTCTTGGGGAAAATAAACTTTTTAAGAAGGTTTATTCCAAATTTTTCAACTATGGTAAAGCCTATCACAACCATGCTCAAGAAGAACCAAGCTTTTGCTTGGACAAAAGAAGGTAAGAGTAGTTTGGAGGAAATCAATTAATCAATTGAAAAATATCCTACTCTCCTAAGCCCAAACTTTTCTAAATATGTCATAATTTATACCTTTGCTAACATTGATACAATCTTAGCTATGTTTATGCAAAAGAATGATGAAGAGGTAGAGCAACAAATTACATTCTTTAGCTAAGGATTAGAAGATTATGAGGTAAAGTATAAATTTGTTGAGAATTAAGCTTTATAAGTGATAAGAGGATTGGAAAAATTTAGACACATGGTTTCAAACAACAAGATACATGTCAAGGTTTATCATCCTATCACCAAGGAGTTTCTCCTAAGCAAAGACCTTAATGAAAAGTGAGCTAGGTAGATTACCAAAGTAATGGAGTATGATGTGGATATTAAGGTGAAAAACTTGGTAAGAGGAAAAGGGTTATATGAGCATTTAGATTTAGATTGTCAAGAGCCAAAATAGGAAGTCTTGATCAACCAAGGTCATCCCCAACTAGTTGATCACATACAAGTTAAAATTTGGACACAAGACATCATTAGTTTTCTTCAAAATGGTGGTTATCCCAATGGATTAAACAAGTCTCAAAGGAGATATTTTATATTTTAGACCATTCCATACTATCTTTTAGATGGTGTTATCTTTAGGAAAGACATGAATGGTGTGCTATTAAGGTGTGCTAATAGTGATCATTTTGATATGTTGCTAAAAAAATTGATGGAGGTCATTTCTCTCCTAGGATAATAGCTACAACGATAATGGGGGTTGGTTACTCTTGGCCTAGTCTTTTTAAGTACTTCTACCATTGGGCTAAGATGTGCCCTCAATGTGCCTTCTTTATAGGTAAAAAAAATTGTAGCCCTTCTATTGAATCATATCTAAGTAGACTAGACTTTCATGTAATGGGGCCTTGATTTCATTAGTGTGATCAACCCTCCATCAAGTGCTGAACACAAATGGATATTGACTACTACTGACTACTTCACAAGGTGAACAAAGGTTGTTTCATTTGAGGAGGAAAGTGAAAATTCTATCTTAGAGTTCTATGAAAACATTATAAAAAGGTTTGGAGTTCCCCATGTTATCATTTTTGATAATGCACTTGCTTTTATAATTGCTAAAGCCTTTGATTGGGAAAATAGGAATGGAGTTTAATTAAGTACCTCATCCAACTATTACCCTCAATGTAATAGATTGGTTGAATCTACTAACAAGAATCTCATCAAGATCATCAAGAGGACATTAGAGAACAATCAAAGAGCATGGCACAACAAGTTGAAGACAACATTATAGGTCGATAGGATTACTCCTAAGAGATAAATTGGTAACTCTCCCTTTGTGCTTTTTTATGGGAGAGAAGTTAGGCCATCCATATCTCAAGAACTCCTTACTCTATAACTTTCACATCGGATGGAACTACTTGAAACTACTCTAATGGAAGTCAGATTGACAATACTAATACAACTATAGGAAGAAAGATACAATGCACACAAGGCTATGGAAAACCACCAAGTACTCATGAAGAAGTCATTTGACAAAAGGGCAAGTGAAAGAGTGTTTAAGAAGGGTGACTTGGTCCTGAAATGAGATGAGGATAGATCAAAACTAGGTAGACATAAAAATTTTAACACTTCATGGAGTGGCCCTTACATCATTAGAAATTGAAAGTAAATCAACTCATTTTAGCTAACCAAGATGAATGGAGAGGAATTACCTATCCCTGTGAATAAGATACATCTAAATTTATGCTATTAATCTTTATAGGTCATGTTTTGTAAATAGTAGCTTAGGTGTGTGTGTTTAGTCTAGTTTTGTTTTGGTTTATTATTGTGTTCCCTAGGTGCCTTGTAGCACAAGTGTGTTTCCTTCTTTTTGTTTGGTGTGTGTCTTTGCCTTTGTGTGTGTGATCAACCATCTTGTGTTTTTTGGTTCAAGGGTATATTAAAGTCATTTTTGGGTGCCTATATGCATGAATCCATGCCTAATGGAAGGAATTAGTTAACTGGTCTTAGGCAAATAGGCATGCCACCCCTAGGAATCACCAAGAATGTTAGCCAATTTTCACACCCAAGTTTTGCATCTTTCATTTTGGCTACGTGTAACATTCTTAATTTTGTTTATCCCCACAACAAAGTGTCAAGTGTTTTTTCCTTTGAAATCCTCTGTTTGATCTTTTGCAAGTGTTATTTCAATCATTTTGCACAAGTGTTATTTCTTTTTGTAAGGTTTTGGTATAGGTTTTTTGTTTAAGTCTCAAAGGAATTGTTTCAAAAACTTTATTCGAAACAAAAAAATCAGAAGGAATTGGTCCATTTAAAGATTTTAAAAGGGTCATTTCAAGATTGTTGAAGGGTCTTTTTCTCATGGAAGTGTCCTTTGAAAAAAGTTTGAAGGGTACATGTTCAATATTTCTAAAGGGTCTTTTCTTAGGAATTGGTCCTTTGTGACTTTTCTGAAGGAATTGGTCCTTCGCTATTTTTTTGAATGAATTGGCTCTTTCAAATTTTTCAAAGGAATTGGCTCTTTCAACTTTTTTGAAGGAATTATTTCAGACATTTTGTCTGAAACAATCTTTTTGAAGGGTCTTTTTTCTCATGGAAGTGTCCTTGGCAATATTTTTGAAGGGACATTTTCAATTTTGTTGAAGGATCTTTTCTCTTGTGAAGGGACATATTCAAAAAAATTTAAGGGACACTTTTAAAAAGTCGAAAGGATCATTTCTCAAGCAAATGGATCCTTCTTTATTTTGTGAAGGGACATTTTAAATATTTCCAAAGGGTATTTTCTTTATAATTAGTCATTTGCATTTTTTTGAAGGAATTGTTTCAGATGTTTTGTCCAAAATAATCTTTCTAAAGGAATTGGTGCTCTCTCAAAAGTTCCTTTGCAAAAATCCCAAAGGGACACTTGTAAAAAGTTTGAAGGGTCTTTTCTTAAGAAAGTGTCTAGTTCAATATTTTTGAAGGGACATTTTAAGATTATCGAAGGGCATGTTCAAGATTTTCAAAAGGTGAAAGGGGATTGATAGGTTAATTCTTTAAATAAAAAAGGTCCACAAGAATTTTTTTTGAGAAAATACTAAAGAAAAGGTCCAAAGAAGATGCCCTAAAGGAATGGTCTTAGTAGAGTGATGGTTATATGGATGTCAACTTCAAGGTGATGACCTAGCCATTGGTGTTTAAATAGTGGGTGCTAAGTAGATCAGAGGGGATCATATCACCATTGAGTAGATCATGATTTGAGTCATTTTTGATGGCCAATCAAAGGAAGAAAGGCTGAAGAGATTTGTAGGGTTTGAACATTTAACTTGGTCAATCTAGAATGAGTTTTCAAAAGATGTTTTTGGGCACACACACATGGAGCCAAAATTCTAACAAATTCCATGAAGGCATACACATAGAGTCCAAATTGATGCTCTCCAAGGCCAATAGAATGAAAGTGACTCTTCCCTATGCCATTGCACACCTCAACAAGTTGGTAAGAAGCTGTTGGCATTAAGACAAATCAAAAACAAGTGGACTCATTTAAATAATCATATTTATGCCTTTACTCAACTTGAAAATATCTTATTTATACTAGTGTAACCATTGGGGAAGCATCTTTGAGAGATCAAGCTAGTTGTGTAACCACTTGAGGTGGCATGGATCAATTGAATGACCTAAACGAGCATCATTTACAAAGATGGAGACTCCTAATAGATTGATTCCTCTTTATAGTGCCAAAGGCATCCTCTTCTCACTTCTTTTATACTATAAATATAGCCCTTGGGCTAGTGTAAAAAAAACCACATAGTGTATGGCAAAGCCCTACTAGATTGATGTTATATTCTACCTTTAAGCATTAAGTATAAGTCTATTTATTTCAAGTTTATAAATAATTATCTAAGTGTGTAAGAGAAATATAGTGACAATAAGTGATGATATTTCATCCTTATATCCTTTATCCTTCATGCCTAAGAAAAAGTTATTATTCTAACAAGTCATATAGAGTGTGTTCAAGTGTGTTAAATTGTTTTGAGAGTATAACTATTTTTGAAATGTGCAAAGTTTCCTTTCAATTCATTTCACTCATGTCATTTTACATATCTCACCTTTGTACTAAAATTATTGTGTTAGAACCCCTAAGAGCTTGAAAATAGTCTATGCATTTTTCTATATTATGTATTAGAACATGATATTCATGTGGAAGATAATCTCAGTACATCAGCAATCCTAGAGTAGGTTTCTTTTTTGACCAATTTTTAACTCTTTTCTTTTAAATCAAGCTAGTTTAGATAGAGGGTGTTTTATAGAGATATATTTATGGAGCTAGACATTTAAATCTAGAGGTTCATTTCCTATATAGGTATACCCACATGCATGGAAATGTTCCAACATTGCCCAAATTTGGAAGAGGATTGAACACTCTCTTTTAGGGTGCAAGATTTGGAGACAATAACTACATGATATCAAATTGGGGAAACCAAGTTAACCAACACTCTTCACCTCAAAATAACTACATTTAGCTTGATGTTCTTTTTAGATTCCTATCCATGGAACTATGTAGTCAAAATCCACTTGTTGAGTGCATCTGGAGTCATCTCAGTCATCCCTTTCCAACCCATTCCCAATCAACACATGCTTTTACAACATCCACTTTGACATTGGTTATTTTTGACCTAGAACATCGGTGTGTTTTACAAACAAATTTGACCATAATGACTAACCTTACCATTTTAAACTTTTGAATGTTTAAACCACCTCGTATATGACCTGACCAATTATGTTATTTTTTAAGAGCACTTCCTACCCTGGATACTTGGAACCAACACTAAGCTTGTCTAGATGACTTAATAGGCTTAACTCAATCAACTATAACCAATGTTGTAGAGTGATTAGCTCTATAATGTGTCCTTTTATGATCGACATTATTGGTAGCTTTAGTATCTACACAATCTTGACTAGTATGCTTAGATGTATTTTTTGAACCCATTATCATTTCACATGCCCAACTACCTTGTGGCACCACTTAGTGCGTCCCCACCAACTACTTATCAAACCTACACTTGATTTAGCCTTCCCTCATTGAATCTTAGTTTGAGGGGTAACACCTCCTCCCATAATCAAAGTACCCTAATCTTTGACCAAGAGATTCATTTTTTTATAGCTTGTTAATTCAAAGCCACATAACAAAAATGAGCAAAATGTAGACACTAAAAAACTATGCACTTGTAGTTTTCAATGACTAAATTCCTTGAGACCCCCTTAAAGACCCCCTAAACCTTCTTAAACCTTAACAAACCCTTCTTAACCTAACCAAAGCACTATTATTCTAGTCAAATAATATTATTCAAAAATACTATTTGAGATTACTATTCAAAAGTATTATTCACTATCATTATTCACTGTGGGACCCACTATCACTATTCATGATGACATAGCAAGTGGTATGGCATGTGACATGGAAAATGACATGGCATGTAACATGGTAAGTTACATGGCATGTGACATGTCAAGTGACATGAAAGGTGATTTGGGAGGTGATGTGGCAAGTGACATGGCTTAGAAGTGAGGTGGCTTAATGTGGGACATCATACCCCACTTAGGACCCTTACCAAAGTGCTTGATAACCTCATTTAAGCATCAAAAGGTCCCCCCTTGAAATATTGTAAATTTACCTTCAAGGTACCAATAGTCAACATGTATTTTACCTTCACACATGAAATTAACCTCCAAAATAAGATATCTACCTCTTTAAGACAAAGGACACCCATTTTTGACTTCTTAACCCAAATAGGACACTCACCAACCCAAATGGGAATCCACACCCAAATAATTTTGAATAATTCATCCAACACATATAAAATGGCACCATACCTCTATTATTCCTCTTTTGGCATGACTCTTCACAACATATGCTATAAATACCCCTCTTTCCTTCACCCAGCGTTAAGTTGGAAAGTGGAAACTTAGTATTTTTTGTTAACATTTTATTGTAGGTTTTTGGAGGAGGTTATCCACTTGATAAGGAGGTTATCCTCATCTTGGAGGAAAAAATATTCAAAGCATTGAAGCTCTACCAGAATCACTCTAGGATTTCATCAACAACACCATCATTGATAACCATCTCAAAGGTAAACTTGTTTATTTATTTAATTTCAACTTATTATCTCCTTTGGACTCTTCTCTCTTGACTTCTAATCCCCATCCTTGGCCTATTATTTCTTGACTTCTAAACTATAACCCCTTTACCTCTTCTTTTTATCCCTTTATCCCATTTACTTCATTTCCACCTTCACCCCATTTATCCTTTTGCCCATTTTGCTACCTCTTTTCAAACATTACCATTTCAAACACTTACCAAACTCAAATAAACCATCATTTTGACCCTTACCAAATTACCAAACCAAAATCATAACCCTTAACTTGGCCAATTTTTAGCATTAGCATTATTCACACTACTTGCTTAAGTTTAATCATCTTAGCAAAGTATTCTAGTTTATTAATTAATTTTTTTGTTTTTAGTCTCTATTTTCTGTTATTTTATTCCACCCTTCATTAATGTTATCAAACTTAATTTTTTTTAAAGTAGGTGGATTGATAGCCTCCTAGAAAGCTTTTGCATCTATGATCTAGCTTACGCTAGGCAATCCACCCATCTCCTTGTCTAACAAAAAAGTGTGTGGTAGTGTTTTCTGATTTTAAATTATTATTCCCTAGCCAAAGAAGAGTTCTGCACAATCATCTAGATTCAAATCATGTACTTTTAACAAGTTTTTCTACACACCCCTTATCACTAGTTTTTTATTCCAAAACTAATAAAAATTAAAAAAATAGAGAAAAATAGATCCCATGCCCATATTTGTAGTATTAAGGATGGTATAGTATTTAATGTTCTTCTATAATCCACCTAATGAATATCATGGTATAAATGAGCTAAGACAAGAGGCCCCCATGTGAAAATTTGGCACAAATTTATCATGTCTTCCACCACATCCCCTACCACACCCAAAAGAATTTACCACTCTTTTCAATTAAGAATATGCCACTAAAAATGTCCATAAATGTGAGTATTAGTATATCAATGGTTCCCTCCTATAAATACCTATCTATATCAATCCATACCTTATAGATTCCAACCATCACATGACCTTCAAGTCATTGCACTATTACCAATGGGGTTCAATAATGCAAGCGTATCTAGTCTCCCCTCATCAATAAGAAAAATATGTGCCACACATCCTCCAAGGTCATGATCATCTATCCCATCACCAAAATGGAATATATTGGTCTCTAAATTCCAATGTTCCACCAAACCTAAAATCAAGGCCCTGCTAATCTAGATCATGGGAATGTGAGTGATACAATACAACTAAGCCAGATCCAAATAGTTGAAATCTATTTTGTCAAGTAATAAAGATTGTGTAAAACCTCTGATAATCTCTTGTGGGAGGCTAACAATTTAATCATACACACATAAATAAGCATCCTGTCAGCTCTAAATTAAATATATTAACTTATCATCTCACTACCCCTAACTAATCTCATTATGTTTCACATCCCTTGAGCCTCTGATATCCCATCCTTGTTTCTAAACAAACCTAATTTTCCACCCACAAATCCTTTCCTCTCAGGCAAACCTAAAAGTGGATTTGTTTTCAAAACTACCACTCTTATCAAAATTCACTAAAATTCAAACAATGATTTTGTTTACAAAGCCACTTCCCTTATACAAAGCCATTTATGTAATTTAAAAAGTTGTATATTTATTGTATAAAGTTGTTTATATATTTTAAAAATATACTTATATAATCTACATAGACACTAATGTTAACAAAACCACCCCTCTTAGACACAAAATTATGGCTTTACATAATAAAGTAATGCTTTGTGTTGATGAAACTGATCTTAGGGTAAAACCCCTAATCATAGTTTCATTTTACCTAATTCCCCCATTAATTTATCATAAATGACATAAAAGGGAAGGTTTAAAGGTACTCACTAAATGTCCTACATCATCTGGTCTTTGGTGCTCCTAAAATTCCTCTCCTCATTACAAGTGGTATAGAATGTGGTCCATTTTCTCCATTTAGCATTCTCATAGATCAGAGCTTAAACTCAATAATAACTAGGGCAAAAATGAAATATTTTACCACTATTTTCTTATTTACCCCTATATTTATCCCCCAAAACCTCCATATATTACCTTATTTCACCCTCTTTACCCCTAATCTAACTTATTTTCCTCATCTTAGCTTTCGTATCTAATATTTTCATTATTCCTACATACCGCTATTATCACCATCCCATATGGTCAACCCCATCACAAATTTTCCATATAATTTCCCATGAGGGATAAATACATTATCATAATATCTATTAAGACTATGTACATATTACTTGGAACCTCTATGTGCCAGAGGATACTTCAACCACTTATCTTCATTTGTCTTTTATCTCATGGTCACTTGAGTCTCTATTTTAACCTACAGTCTATTTTATCATTACTTGGTAAGTGATTTAATCTACACTATCAACTATTTAATCTAGTTATCATCATTTTTTGTCTTATAGCTCTCCTTAACATGTGTCCTTACCTAAGATCTATCAAAATATTGTCATATTCTTTATTCTATTGGTCTACAATTTCTCCCCATCATGTTTCCTTGTACAAGATACATTGAGTGCTTATGTATTTTTGCATTCGTATTATGGTTGGTTCCCATTTGGGAAATTTTTATAACTATGATTGTTATGTCCAATATGCCCCTTTCCTTTGAAATAGGAGACCCCTCTAAAAATATCATGAAAAAGAGCTTCAGAGTCCTTTATTTTATTCTTGTCAGTGATGCCTATTAAAATCTTAAGAATATGCACTGCCTTGATTTCTTCAAACAGTAATGGGCCTCTTTTATTCCTCTATAGAACTAAGAAGTGTTTTTTAGTTTTATAAACCATAGAACTAACATTGTAGGTTGAATTTCACTTAAATCTCCTATAGTATAGTTACCTTCCCATAGCAAAAAACCCATTATCCTCTATGTAAATAGATTTATCCATATCTAACAAGTAATTTTTAATGAATCATATTATTTTTGTCTTTATTACTTGGTCATTTTCATGAATTTTATAGAGCCTAACTGAATGAGAAGGCACCATGTCATCATAAGTTAGAGCAACTAGTCCCCTAGACTGATTAGAGTTGTCAGATCCTAAAATATCCTAGATAAATGGGAAGGCACCATGTCTCCATGAGTTAGAGAATCCAATCCCCAAAACCTATCAGAGATGTCAAATATTAGAAGAGCCTACTCAAATGGGAAGGCACCACATCTCCATGAGTTAGAGTGTTTATTCTTTGAGACATTTTAAAGATGTCAAATCCCAAGGAAACCCAACTAAATGGGAAGGTACCATGACACCATGAGTCATAGTAGCCATTCCTCCAGACCTATTATAGATGTCAGATCTTGGGAGATCTTGATTGAGTGGGAAGCCACCACATCACTATGAGTCAAAAAAACTAGTCCCTTGGATGTGTTAGAGATGTCAAAGCTTGAGAGAACATGATGAAATAAGAAGGCACCACATCACTGTGAGTCAAAGAGGCTAATCCCCTAGACCTATCAGATATGTTAGATATTGATAGATCCCAAATTAATGTAAATACACCATTTCACCATGAGTCAAAGAGTTTAGTCCCCCAAATTTGTCAGAGATGTCAAATCTTGGGAGAGCTTGATTGAATGGGAAAGCACTATGTCACCACAAGTTAGAGAGGCTAGTCCCCTAGACCTATAAGAGATGTTAGATATGAGGATATCTTGACTAAATGGGAAGGTGCCATATCACCACAAGTCAAAGAGGCTAATCCCCTAGATCTATAAGATGTTAGAGCCCAGGGGAGCCCAATCGAATGGGAATGCACAATATCACCTAGTATGCAGATGAGGTAATTTCCACTCAAGACCCTAGGAAGCTCATAATGAAGTATGGATGAGACTTAAAATACTATCATTTAATTAAAATTTCACTTTATTTTTTAAAGAAGAAAGTTTTAAAACTTATAATAAGGGTGAGGTTAGTAGAACCAGGTTTTGGTTGTAGATACTCCTCTTTGGCTTGGGAGGACTGACCTAAAAATAAGAAAACACTAAATAAATGGTTGATTAGTTAGATAGTGAGGTAGATTGCCTAGAAATTTAGATCCAAGAAGCACAAGCTTCCTTGTAGGTTGTAAATCCACACTTTTAAACAATCAATTTTTAAAAATTAAAGACAAATTACTTGCATATATAATAAAAAGAATTGAAATCAAATCTAAGAATTGATTGATAAATTAATAGGTGAATTTTTCTAATTATAGAAATAAATAGATTGATATTAATGCTAAATGATTCATGTATGGTTCAAAAAATAGGGTGATGCTTTGTGATCAGGTAGAGAGTTAGAAAGTGGAATTTAGTTGAGGTCTGATGGGTGAAAATAGTTTGTTGTTTATTTGTCACATGGTGATCCTCAAGGATTAGGGTGATCATCGATGGTTAGGGTGATGAGGTTATAGAATGAGATTATATAAGGTGGGATTGGGCTAGGTTGTTTATGAAATATAAAAAATGTAAACTAATTACTAAGAGTATATTTTTAGCTTGTTGATCTAAAAAAGGGTTAAAGTTTGTGGCTAAGAGTTCATTCATAGGGTTTGGAGAAATTTTGGTAGAGTAACAATACTTAGTTGTTAACTAATGAGTTATCAAATCACTTCAGATCTTTGGTCTAGTTGTTGGTTCAATGGGAAAATACCTATAAAAGAAGCTTTGATGCAATAATCTCTGATAATTATTGGTGATCTATGATGCTTGATTATTCTGATTCTAGATTTGGATCCCTTTCACCTACTCCTCCTCTCTTTTTATAGAAGGAAGGGAGAATTACAATAATTAGTTAAATAAAGTGTCAAGGCATTATATAATTTTAGTCTTTAACATTCATTTATTCATACATAGATTAGGCAAGATAAATATAAATAAGAAAGTTAGAGTTGAAGTGGGAGTTAACCCTTTAAGGTAGTTAGGCCTAACCATCGATAGTCAATAAGTTAAAGGTTAAGTTGGTCAAAGATAGTCAATTTGACTTAGGTTTGTAGTTGAAAGGTTATGGGATAGTCCCAAGGGGTCTCAAGGTGGTTTAGGGGTTAGTTCAACATCTAAAACTATCGTGTGTAGTTATTTAATGTCTATATTTTGCCCCTTTTTATTATGTAGTTTGTATTATCAAGATGAAAAACAAAAATGGATTATGGGTGAAAGGTTAGGTTACCCCAAGCATGTGAGGATTTATTCCCCCTCAAATTAGGATTTGATGGGTGAAATATGATTGGGTTTGGGTTTGGGTTTGATGAGTGGGTAAGTTAGTGATAGGTTGGGCATTGAAGCAAAAAAACACACACACACAATGCAACTAAATGTGATAGCCAAGATCACACATTAACTAGGTTTCCATGTTTGGTAAAAATAAGGTTAACACTATAAGGATAGGTGATAAGTGGACCATGTGATATTTGGGCATGGAGGTTGGGTTACAGTTGTAAATGTAAGTCTCTTAGACAAGGTCAATGTTTTTGTAGGTATCCAAGGTAGGAATTGATCCCCAAAAAATAAAATTGGTTAGTTATATGCAGGGTAACATAAGTTAAAAATGTCCAACTTGGTAAATTTAATCAGTGTGGTCAAAATGACCAAAACAAGGTCATTGTAAAATATGCAAACATTAGGGGAAAAAATACCATGGTTTATTATTGATGTAGATTATGGGGGTTGTCAAAGAAGGTTATCTCCAGTGGTTAGCATTAGGTGAAAGTTTTTTTGGAAAAGTTGTGGGTGGGAGGGAAAACCTTAAATTGGTTAACCATCGATGGTTAGGGTCAACTATTAGTAGTCACCTTAACCATTGATGGTAATACATCAGCCCTAAAAGTAAGAAGATAAAAGGGCCACTATGGGTTTTATTATCTCATTGTGAACTTCAACCCTTGATAATTTCACTCTTTGGTATTTTGAGCAAAATAAGTAGAGATGGTTTTCTAGTGAGTGAGTGAGTGTGTTGGAGTGATTAGATTTATTTGAGGTTGATCGTGTGATAGAGGATGTAGAGGGGATGAGGGAGAGTGTGAGGTTAGATGGTAGTCCCTAGAGTTCCTCCTTGATGATGATCAAGGAATGAGGTAGGTATTGTTTTAAATTGGTAGATTAGTTTTAAATTTGCAAATGAATATGTAATTGAATTTTTAGAATGTTTATTTGGATATGAGTGGGTGTTGATCAAAGTCTAGGTTTTGGGACTTGTTATTTGATTTTAGAGTTGAAAGTGGTAGTATGGGTAGGGACTTGGGTAAAGGGAGAGAAGAGTAAAGATATAATTTTTTTGTGGTTTTTAGTGGGTAATTTTAGGGGATGGGATTTGGTTGGATCATCGATGATCATTACATAGTGACCATTAGTGGTTGTTAATAGACATTAATAGTTATTATTTACCATTGGTGGGCATTATAGACTACCAATATTTGATATAAAACCATCGATAGGTCACTCTATAGTGACCATTAGTGGTTGGTCACCTAACCATCGATAGTCAACTATAAGAATATTCAACCATCAATGGTTAATAGATGTGTTAAAAGTTTTAAGAGTTAATGGTTAATAGGCAATAGTTAATGGGTTAGTTTGAGGTTAAGGGGCTAGGGTAAGGTCAAGGGTTTAGGGTAGGATTTAGATAAAGGCTTATATATAAGCCAATAAGGTTAAATGATGGAGTAAAGTAATGGTAGGAGGGTTTAATGATGTTGTTTAGTAGGTGTGATTAAGTAAGAAATAATTGAATTAGGTGAATAGGTATAAGGTAGATTAGAATTAAAGGTAAAGGTTACAGTTCTAAAGATAATCCATAGGTATAGGTCATATTAGGTAAATGTTATGAGTTGGATAGATTATAATAGGAGGTAGGTACGAGTGGTAGAATTCACAGGAAAAATATGTCACTGAACTAAGGTTTTTGATATCAAACCCTACAAGCATGGGAGTGGATATAGATGAGGGATAGAGTGCCCTAAATACTAGATGGGATTTAGTGAGGGATAATGGATGCTGATTGGGAACATATGGAGGATGAGGGCCTAGGAGGCATGAAGTAATACCAACACGTACCTCAAGATACAATGATGTTAGTGGTACTCATTGAAATATGGGACCCTTCCACTAATACCTTCTTTCTTTTGATAGGTGAGATGACCATCTTGCCTAAGGGCATCCATAGGATCATGTAGCTACCTATACAGGGTGAGGTGATCTACCATATTGAGAGTGATGAGTGGGATGGGAATATGGAACTATTTTATAGAGAAGACCTCAATTTTTCAAGGTGGTACTCTAGAGGCTTCCACTACATTCCATTGTACTATAGGGATAGGGATACAAGGTGGTTGTTCACTATGATGATGACAATGGTCACCTATTATGCTTTACTTGATTCAAGTAGTAAGAGATTCCCTTACTTATTGTTGGGGTTTTTATGGAGATGTAGTTGGATCACATAGTGTTCATGTGGTCACATGTGATATTAGTTTATATTTATCAAGATCTATGGGGGTTTCATGCCCATAGGAGATTTAACATTAGTGTCAATTTTGTTCTCCATTATAGGGGCCTATGAGCACATCTAAATATTGAGACCTATGGGACTACCATGGGAGGGTTTTATGTAGATGGATTTTAAAGCTGAATATATGAGATGGAGAGGTGATTATGCCCACTCAATACCTATAGGAGGGGCACATGACATATATTGGTATAGGGACCAATTGGATGCTTTGGTTATGGGAAACATGATTTTGAGATTGTATGTTAGGTTTCCTAGATGGGCACACTATAGGAGACATACCCTATCTCTTTAGAGCTATAGATGGATCTATGGTAGATGATTCTAGGAGATAGATCTAATTTCATTTGATAGGGTATAGAGGTATTTTATCCTTGTTTAAGATGTACTTAGGACATTTCTGAGGTATAGGAGGGAGGATGTAGAGTTTCCACTACCCACTCCATAGCTAGTGTATAATTTCATTGACCATGAGGAGTTAACTACAAGGATAGATATGGATGATGCATGTGTTATAGATGGCTATCCTATATGGTACTAGGAACACTATACCATAGCTAACTTTAGAGGTGATGATGGTGGTCGATAAGACATGGATGTCAATGTAGGGGGAGATGGTCAACAAGTTCAGATGTAGGGGGTTTCCCTAGAATTATAGGTAGTGATCACTGAGAGGGACCAAGAATGAGTGAATCTAACCATATCTTAGGAAGTTTTGGTAGTATAAAAGGGTTAGGTGGCCACTCTTATAGGAGAGAGATATTAGGATATGGCTTAACTAGTTATGGTGAAATAGGAGAGAGATTATCTTTGGTAGATAGGAGGAGGATTACCAATAGCTATGGGACCAATAGGGACTATCTCATTGTATACATATGCAGTGATTATGGAGGAGTTGTGGTACTATGAGGCCTTGGTATTCAAGAAATATCTATATGAGCCTTGATGGGGTGAATATAGAGCCATGATTATAGGAGGTGTTAGTATGGTGACACCAAGTCGGTGGGTTACATCTATAGGAGGACATATAGGTATAAGAGGGTAGGCTCTAGGAGTTAGTGGTGACTTAGGATGGTAGATAGATTATGAAACATTATATTATTGGTGTATTTTATGATTTTGATACTAGCCTATGAGCCGATGCAACAAGATGTATATTTTTGTATACATAATTATGATTATTTATGATATATAGATGTGAACCTTGCTTATGGCTTGTGGTTCATGGTTATGATGTTCATGCTACTTATTTATGATATGATGTTGATATGATTATGTTCATGATGATGTTTGTGTGTACCCACCTAAGTAGGCATGCGTTGATATGGATTTTTTATTTATGTTCATGATGATGTTGATATGAATTGATGTTGTTTATGTGATTATGATTGATGTTTATAGCTTTGTTGGGCATAGATATGATGTTTTGGGATTATTGTTATTGTTATGGTTTATGGATAATATCTATGTGGATATGATTAATGACAAGATAACGATGGTGTTATGATTATGTTTATGAGTTAATGATTTTGTTCATGGATGTGATCATTTACTTCATGTTTAAAGATTATCATGCTTATGATATTGACATGATTATGGTTATGGATGATGATGATGCTATTGTGGTTATGGTTTTGGTGGACATGATTATGGTTTAGGTTTATGATCATGTGATGATGATGTTTGTTATGATGTTATAATGACAATGATGATTATGTTCATGCCTATGCTTGATGAGTATATGTTTCCTAATCTAGATTGAGACATGTGGTGGATAACATGTGGGAAAGACCTACTTTTATTTTGATGTATGATACATTATCGTAGATATGACAAATGGTTTAATTGATGTGCTAGATCACTAGATGATGTTTGATGTAGGAGATGTTTAATTCATTAAGTGTTCTTATGGTTAAAATAGTTAAACAAAGAAGGTGAGAAGACATGGTTACATTCATTCATTTTGATGAAGGTGTTGTAATTTTAAAACAAATAGAGTAGGTCTGATAATGAGACAAAATGTGAGAAAAGATTGATAAGATAATCAAAAGACAAAATGTCTTAATTAATGTATCAACTAGCATGAGATAATGAAAAAATGTTGATGAGCTCAGAACATGGCTCATTATTGACATGTTATTTCCCTCAAATCATCCCTCTAAGGATATTATCTTATGCAAATCATAGATTGTTAGATAACTATTACATGGAAATTAGATATTTCTCTTGTTTATATTGAACCAAAGACTAAACCTTTAATTTGTCATTAATGTCTAATACATAGCATGTTTTAGTGATTTTTGTTGTGAATAATGATTAGGAAGAAGACACAGGTGATGTATAGTGAAATATAAATTTTGATCTCTATCTAGTAGAACTATGAACTCACACAGAATGTTTTTATGGACTCCACAGGCTTGTCTCTATGGAATCCATAGGCTTGTTTCTACGGACTCTGCAGGATCATTGCTACCAACTCTATAGGGTCAATTCCATGGATTATTTAAATACAAAGCTACAAATGGGGAATTTAGTGACCAATTAAGATGAGAGAGAATCATTCTAGCTAGAGTCAAATGAGGAAAATACTCACCTGCTATTTTGTAGGATTTGCTTTGGATAAAGTTATATATATTTGGATATTAGGACTATTATAGGATATTATATCTATTTCATCAGAATAATTAGATCTCTTGGAAATACAATCTCCTATTTTTGGATGAGTGGATCGACCAAGGAATCCTATCTATTTGCATCCTATTTTGAGTTGATTATATTAGTATAAAATATAAGACTTTTATTATTAAAAAAATAATAGATAAAAGATACATACAAGCATATTATAGGTTTTAGATAGATTGTAATCATTTTAGTTTTATGAATTATCAATTCAATTTCTAGCATTGATTAATCTTTGTTCTTGAGTCTAAGAGGAGAAAGGGCCCACTCTCCTTGGAACCAAGAATTGTGTACGGTATTTATGTTATGTTATATTAACTCTTTGTTATAACTAATCAAAATCTTGATAACATTTGCATTCATTCATAAAACATCAAAATAAATTCATATTTCAAAAGGCATTTCCTTATTCCAAATTCAATTCCTTTCTAAGCAAAGTGTGTTTTATTTTACATCAAACGTGTGAAGTGAATTTCCTTTTTAAGTTAAACATCTCCATTTCCATGCAAGCGTAAATAGGAGTGTGATTTTAATTTCAAGAAAAAGAGGGGATTATTTTGATTAAATAGTTACATCTTTTCCTTTTCAGCAAAAGAGTGAATCAAGTAATTTAAGACACATTTCTTTCATTATTCAAAGTTAGAATAAGACCATCAAAAACCCCCACAAGCAGACTTCTAGATCTACCATGCTACACCTTACTACAGATAGATTTGGATACTAGCCCTAGTTAATAAGACATAAATTGAACATTTATTAAATGAGGAGTTCAATGACACTCATCAAATGTCTTGATGCTTCTTCTTTGGCAAAGATGAAAAACCAAAGTTGGATCAGCTTAAAGAACATAATCCCTTTGAATGCTTCACAAGAGCATTCATTAGTGGGTTAAAAAGGTGTCTTGATCACATGATCTCAAGTAAGCTCAAAATCCTTTACTTATAGAGTGTATAAAGGGGAGGCAGATGAAAATGGAACCTTATTGGGA
Organism: Torreya grandis; assembly: GCA_037957365.1. Classification (NCBI taxonomy): domain Eukaryota; kingdom Viridiplantae; phylum Streptophyta; class Pinopsida; order Cupressales; family Taxaceae; genus Torreya; species Torreya grandis. Next base: position 639,326 of record JARHVA010002251.1, read on the forward strand.
AACTAGCTTGCCTCTTCTGTAAGTCACCAAAGAACTAGTATAAATAAGTCAATGTCATATAAGTTCTATATTGATTGATGTGAGAACTCTACTTAAGAGATTCGATTTATCTTTCAAAATTATTTTTCTTTTTTTTATGTTTGATAATGGATCTTTTTCTATTTTATTATTTCTTGGGAGGGTTGGGGAAGTTGATCGATGTGGTAAGCTTCCAAGAAATTGCTATGCTATAACAAATGCTTTAGTGAGCCATCCTTCAAGGGAGTGGTCTAAGTTTGTGTGCTTTGTTTGAGGCTTTTGATAGTTGCCCTTCAAGGGAGAAGTCTACCTTATATTGAGCAATTTTGATGTGTTTTAGAAGTTTTCCTTCGAGGGAGAAGTCTATGGATGGTAGGAGTGACACATGATTGTTTTTGGTTATGATTTTGCTTTTATTTGACATAGACTTACTTATATAGGATTAAAGGTTCTCCTTTATGAGGGTAAAATTGAAGCACAAGAAGGTTGATTAGGTGTAACAAAGGATTAAGTGATAATGCCCAGGGGAATCCATCTTATAAAAGGAACAAAAAGTACCATGAGAATCATGCCATGGGTAGAACTGTGGTACCCATTGTTCAAGATTAGGCTTTTATTGTGATGGATAATCACATGATTTAGTTTCAATCAATTTTCCATAAAATAAATAGATGAGTGTGGTTTGAAAATAAGGTATGAGCCTAAGTTTGATAAAAATGTGAGTTTTATCCTATTTTTAACAAAAGAAAGAACACAAATATAAAGCATTAAGGGGTTCATGTTCTAAGTTGCCTTCAAAATAGGACAATCGGTAAGCTATTGATCCACACTTATGCATTATGATATAATTTCCAAGCTATTTGAAAAAAAATTACCCTTCTTGCTTTTCTCCATATTGGTGACATGTTGATTTTCATTTAAGATGAGATATCTGATGTTGAATTCTCACACTTTAAGATGTTTGTTATAAGTGCATTTGATTCACTCTTAATATAAATTAAGATGAGTAAGAGTGGATAAATGATGCTCTTCAAGTAGCTCAACTTGGGTTAAACACGCTTGATGATACTCACTCTCAGAGATGAGATCTTTCAAGGATATGCAAAGAGAGAAAATTTGGAATTTGAGAGGCAAGACAAAATTTACTCCAAAAACTAGAGAGAAATGGGTATCACTTGTATGGGTTTGAATTCTAGTATGTTAGGCCCATAAGGTGAAGGGGATGTTTAAATTCTAATCCCAACCAGATGCATTAACCATTTTAGTTATCATGTTATTAAGATTTTTTTAGAGGCTTAGACCTATCTATTTGCTTTTGGATGATAGGGTGATGAGAAACTTAAATTGATACTGAATGCATCACAAAGACCTTGGACATGTTTATTTTTGAAGTATTTTCCATTATCGGTGATAATTTTGTGAGGAACATGAAAATAATAGATAATGCAATGGTTGATAAACTCAACAATATTTTTTAGTTTTAGTTGAGATGAGAGGAATAGCCTTTACCCATTTGGTGAAATATTCTATTGCAGTGATGATAAAATGATGTCTCTATAAATAATGGGCATTAATTTCTCCAATGAGATCTAGACCTCATTATGAGAAGGTCCATAAAACTTTGGATGCTTGAAGACTATGGCTAGGTGCATGATGTAAATTAGTGTGTTGTTGACATTTGATGCACTTTTTCACATAATCACAAAAATCTTGGTTGAGGGTGGGCCAATAATATCTAAGGCAAAGGATCCATTTATCAATAGCTAAGCCACTAAAATGTCCCCCATAGATCCTAACATGCAATTCCCTATTGACATGAAAGGCTTCATGACTATGTAGGGAACATAAGAGGAGACCATCAAAGCCATGTTTATAAAGGATTCCCCCTAGTATGGTATAATACGAGGAGCTCTGAATAAATGCTCATCAAACATTCCTATAAAGATTAGAAGGAATGATGGTAAGGTTGAGGTAGTCGAAGGTCTGATGATACCAAAGGTTGAGTTGGGTCTCCTTCACATTGAAGATGGTGGGAGAGTCTGATTTGACATAAGAGGGCTAGGTAAGTCAATGGATAATGATTGATAGATTAGATTCAGAGGGTACAAATAGGATTTGGGAAGTGAGAGAAGTCATCATATCAGTAAACTTTTTCACAGATTATAGAGTGGTTTGAATATGGTATTATTCAAAATATGCCAAGAGTACATCAACTAACTATTTGTAATATTTCAAAAAATCATTTTTTCATTGATAAGAGCCATTTATTTGATTGACCATGAGTTGAGAGTCACTAAAAATGTTTATTATTTTGACTTCTAAGGATAATGCAATTTAGAGACCTATCACTAGGGCTTTTTACTTAACCATATTGTGTGTACATTCAAAATCTATCTTGAAGGATAAAGGAAGATATTCACTAGTGAAGGGGGATAAGGATGATGTTGGCTCCCCCACCACATTGAGACTTTGATCCATCAAATAACATGGTCACTTGATAGGTGATGTCTACTTGGAGAGAGGTTTATGATGGACTCATCTGAAAACTCAAGAGGAGTTTGATTGTCTGCTAATGGTACTTTAGCCAATTAGTCAACAATGACTTGTCCTTTAATTTTATTTTAGTGAAGGAACTCAAGGTTAAAATTAGCTAAAATCATGAGCCACTTGGCCATAAGCTAGTTTTGGTATGGCTTGGAGTGCATAGACTTGAGTGGATTAGTATTGGTTATGACATAGGTCTTGTGGTTGAGAAGGTAATGGTGGAGTTTGGTTCCCATAAATACTAAGACAAGGTAAATTTTCTTGGTATGGGTATACTGAGTCTCATAATCTATAAGAGTATGGATAATTTATTAGATGAATTTCTCTTTATGCTACTCATATTGATGAACCAACATTGTCTTTAAGGAGTGGTCAATGGCAAAATATAAAGGTAAAAAAAATTATCTTCCTTTAGAGGAATGAGGATAGGTGGAGACAAAATTTACTCTTTAAGTGAATCAAAGGCCTTCTGGCAATTAGTGTTCCATTCAAAATATACATCCTTCTTCAGAAGGTGATGGAAGGGTTGGCATCAATCTAAGATCTAAGAGATAAAGTGATGAATGGATTGGAGCTTCCCCTACAAGCTATAGAGTTTATTAAGGTGGGTGGGAGGAGGCATGTCAAGGATTAATTTTATTTTGAAAGGATCAATTTCAATTCCCAAAGGGAGATGATAAAGCTAGGGAGATTTCCTAATAAGACCCTAAAGATATACTTCTTAGGATTAAGGCAAACATGGTAATGGATGATTCATGCAAAGATAATCTTATAAATGACCAAATGATCTTTACAAAATGTTGATTTCCCAAGAAGGTCATTGACATAGTATTCAAAAATTTTATGAATAAGGTCATGGAAGATGTAGGCCATGACATATTGGTAATTTGTAAAAGTGTTATTTAGTCTAAAAGGTATGACCCTATACTAGAATGTTCACCATGGGGTGATAAAGGCAATTTTATGTTGATCTTTGGGGGAAATTAAGATCTGATTGTAACCCTAGAATCTGTCTATAAGAGATAACATCTCATGACTAGTTATAAGATCAACAAGTTGTTCAATGCTAAGAAAAGGAAAGTCATCCTTTGGGAAATCAAGGCTAATGTCATGAAAGTCTACACAAATTTGAGGTCCCCCTATGGTTTTGGTGATAGGTACGACATTCAAGACCCATTGGGGTTAGTCAATGGGTTGAATGAAATTGATAGATAAGAGATGTTGAAGCTCTTCTTTGATGAGAAGGGCTACACAAGGGTGCATTCATCAAAGGTTTTACCTAACTACATTGGCATCATTATTGCTAACAATGTTTTGGATAGCGATGGAGGGATTGATTCTTGACATGTCACTATAAGACCAAATAAATGTTATGTTACAGTCTTGTAGGAAGGAGGGAAAATCTTGAAGCTCCTCAAAATTTAGTGATTGGACAATTTTGAAAATGCATGGGTTATTCAGAGTACCCAAGTTGATATCCATGGTGGATTCATTCAACATTGTTGAAATCTCAAGAGGAATAGATTTATGGATAGAAGTATCTTTTGCACCAAGATAGGTGAGAATAGAATCATCATTATAACATTGAATGGTATTAATGGTAGGAGAGTCATCTCTTATCATCTTAAAATGGGTTAGAAGAATGGTTATATTTTCCCCATCCTTTTTATAATTTAAGGGTCTAAGGCTGATCATTTTGATGAAAAAAATGTTAGGGGGGATGATTTCATAATTCTCAGCTATCGATGGTGGAGTCGATGGTGAAGATGGGATATCCTCATCAATGATGACAATGGGAGGTGGGTTGGTTTGATGTTTAGGTGATGTGAAACCAAGGCCATGATTTTCATGAGGTTTTTGAGTTTTTGTTATAAGTAACTCATACAACCCATGTTCATACTGACTTAAGACAAATCCCTTCCATGCACACATGTACAAGTATGTCTTGGAAAATTCTAGTCTATCCAAATAGGAAAAACTAGAGGTGAATCATCGAGGATAAAAGGAGGTGGTATAAGTGTCAATTATTTTATCCAATCCCCCATAAAAAAATGGGTTTGACAAATTTAAGGCCCAAGGGTAATAATGGCTCCAATGTTGGGTTCATACCCAGGTTGGTTTTCAATTTTTTGATACTCTTGAGGTGTCAAAAAAATATCTAGTGTCAAAAGGTGATAGTCCCCTAATGAAAGATGTTGTAAGGTTGATTCCAAAGGGTCTATTATGGGGATTTAGGTGGAAGGAATAGATGAAATGGTGGAGGATTCATTGGTAGAAGAGGATGGATATTCATCTTTTACTAGTGAAGGTTTATTGGATGGGGGAAGGAAAATTCCATTAGGTCGATACATCATGTTGCATGATGTAAAAGGACTCAAGTCAGCTTGTATGGTAACAACTTGACCTTCACACTCAAATTTGATATATAAATATAGGGTAGAGGGCACACATACCATAGAAAATATCTAAGGTCATATTATAAAAATGTTATACTAGAACATACCTTCAATATGTAGAAGAGCTCAAGAAGTGTACAAAGTCCTAGATGGATATGAATGAAAATATTTCTTAGAGTCATGGCCATGTTATCAGAGAACCTATGACATTTACAATATAATTTTCTCACATAATTTGAGTCAATTTTATGTATTGAGGGATAAAATTTTTATGATAGCTCCCCCATCAATCATAACCCTCTTGACGTGGGCTTGGTTGATGTACGTGGTAATGAAGAGGAGAGGATCTAGGTTATCTGGGTGGATGGAGGGTATTTTCAAATCCTTAAAGGTAACAAGGTTGGAAAGTTGAAAAGATCTGATAAAGGCTCTAGAGGTTATGGATATTTTAGTTGGACCTCTATGGATTACAAAGCCTCTATCATCACTTGGTGCTGATGAGGTGAGGTATTGATCAATTCATACAAACTCATATTTATTGGTTTTTGGTGAAGTTATTTCATAAATACTCATTGGATTGACTTAAATAGAATGGATTAATAAGGTCCCAAGATGGACACTTTGGGTTTGGTTGAATGTAAAGGTGTTTGGTATTGGTTGGGTAATTGGGTGGTGGAAAAAGGGTATATCCATGGAATGAACACCTTTACATTTCCCTTATCCTTCAGTTGAGCCTGTGATTGTGTGACCACATGGATGGTATATATTTGGGGAGGAGTTGGGCTAGAGGATTGATTTGGTTCCACTTCACTATGAGATGAGAGTGGAGGAATAGGTAAGTTTTGGTTGATGTCTCTTAGTTTTTGGATTGATGGTGGGCTCATAACAGGGTCATATAATAATAATTCATCCTCATGATACAATGGATGGGCTAATAATTGGAGATATTTATAGTTATTAGTATCATTTACAAGTGTTCTATGATATGCGTATACTAATTTATCATTATACTAAGATAGTTTAACACTGTATGGGTCAAATGGTCTACAATAGGTGGTAAGGTTAGGTAATATGCTTGTAATAACCTCTACGATATGGCTGAGTAAGACTCAAGAAATGGTGGCAAAGGTATATGGGTCTTGGTTTTGGTAGTTGGGTCAAAAAAGTTTTTATAAGTAGGTTTGGTGGTAGAGGTTTTCGGTAAAGGAGTGTTCTTGGTAGATGGTTTCAATTTTTGTAGATAGGTTGATAGCTTGGGGTTATAAGGTTTTGACGTAGACATTTGAGAGGTAAGTAGTTTATTTATAGATGTTTGGGAGATAGGAGGTTTGGCTATGGGTAGTTTGGTGAAAATAAGTGTGGATGAAAGTAGGAATGATGGTGTAACCAAAAGTGGTGGTTGGGTTTGATTGGGATGGTTTTTTTCCCAATTAAGGTAGAGGGATGAGGTCCCAAAATAGAAGGAAAAGTGGAGAGGGGAGGCAGAGTTTTGGTTTTTGGGCTTTTAGGTGGTTTCACCTTCATTATTGACTTAGTTTTGGGTTTGTTTAATAGGTTTAGTGGGCATAAATCCAACTTTAATAATGGGTGAGTAATGTTATGAGTAGGAAATACACCAAGGTTCTTGGTGGGTTTAGTTGAAATGGTAGAAGGTGATTTGGTGACTTTGGGTGAGTTTGGTTTTGATGGTGCTACCATAGTTTGGTGGGTAGAGGTGTTTGATGGTTGGGTTGTGATGATAGTGGATTTGATATTGGAAAGGTAGGTTACTCTGATAAAGAAGGATCCTACTTGGTTATATAAGGGAACCCAATCTATTTCCAAAAGGTGACCCAATCTAGGTTAGGATCAAATATGACTTCTAATTTTTTAACTAGTTTGGAGAAAGGTTTATAGATGGCTCTGATTCCCCTAATGGTGGATTCAAAGGATAGGCCTAGGGATTGAGAGGGAGGAATGATTACCTCATCATTTTACTGATTATTAGGTTCCAACATTTGGGAAGGTAATTCCTTAGAGGGGAGTGTAGGCAAAGTAGTTTCTTCCTTAGGAGTGATCTCTAATGGAAGAGTGGATTGTTGTATCATTGAGGAAAAGGGTAAAGTGGTAATGGTTTCCTCCTCTAATGTGCATATCAAAGGAGAGGTTGGTGACTCCACCACCTTAATAAGTGGAGTATGGGAAGAGGTTATTTAGTCGATGGTCTCCTTAGTAGTAAGTTCACCAAGAAACATGTTGATAGTATTGGCCTCATGATTTTGAGAGGATTCTACTTTATTTACATTATTTTTGAAAGGAGCATGGTTGGGAAATGATTATTTAAAGATGTCAAGTAATTAGTTTGAGGGTGCATTAGGGTTATCCAACACAAGTTCCCCCTTGTCAATGAGAGTTTGGGTGATGTTTTTGAAGGTATTACACCTATTACACCTATTTACATCATTCCCAATGACACGGTGGAAGGCACATAATTAATTCTCCTTATACCAACTAGGTATAGGATGAGAGGAATCAAATTGATGTGGAGGTTTGATCAGAGGGAGATGTATAATATTCTCTTTTAATAATTTCTCCAAGACAAAAGCATATGATTCCGCAAGTGGAATAAATTACTTCTTGGTGTTGTAGTTTTGATTCTTGGTATTTTTATTGGAGTAATTGGAAGAGTTAGGCTAGTTAATAATGGGTGGAGGAGTGGTTTTAAGGATAATGACATTTACAGTTTCCTTGTTTTTGGTGTTAGTGTTGGTTTGATTATTAGGTTTAGAGGAGAAAGCCTCATTTAATTTGAAGGTAGAGTTATTGTCTCTCAACTTCAATTTTCCCTCATCGATGCCTCTAATATCTAGTTTTTGTGCCATGCTTAAAGCCTCATCAAAGTGAAGCTCTAAACTAATAAGGTAGAATAAATGTGTTTGGCACAATTCCAAGCAAAGGTTTAAATCAATTTGGTTTGGGGAAAATAGAAAGAGAGTTATTTTATCAAACTTCTCTAACATGGTATGAAGTTAGTAATAGATTTGTTATCAAATTACCAAATGGAATAGAGATAAATGATGGAAACCTTCTTGGAGATGTTTAGAGAAAAATGATCTAAGAAAGTTTGAGTTAGCTAGGTGAAATAAAAGAGAGAGTGCTCTATTATAACACTATACCAATCTAGTGCTAGACTAGATAGAGACATGGGGAAGGTACAACAAAGGAGAGAATCATCATAGTTAATCAAATAAAATGAGTGCCTAAATGATCTTAGGTGTTATTGAGGGTCTTCTTTACTTTAAAATTTAGAAAATTTGGGAAGTTCCCACTGAGGAAGATAGGGTTAAATGGGGATAGCTGGGTGAATTGGTTCATTAAATATTTGGTCACATGACAAAATATTATGAGCTCCAATAATGGATGACTCCAAAGTAGTCATTTTATCCATTAGTATTTTGAAAAGGTCTATTTGTTGTTATGCACTCCCATTGTTGTAGGGTAGATTATGTTGGGTTTGGGTAGGTGCAACATATATATAGTTGGTGGGGGGTTGAGAGTATACCACATATTGGCAGGTGGATATGGGTGGTTAAGATGATGCCATATATGAACACATAGAGATAAATGGTTGGGTAGAAGGTAGAGGTACATACCCTTATTGGTTAGGGATGTAGCTTAGGTTTTAATTAATGGGCACTTGTTGAGAGATTAATAAAGGTTGGGTAGGAGGTATAGTTGGGTTAGTAGATAGAGGGTAGGTGGTAACATTGGTACTGATGGGTGGAAGGTTAAAAGGTATGAGAACCACAAAACTATAAAATGGAGTGGAAGTAGGTGGATTGGGAATAAGAGGAATGGTGGTGACATTAGTAGAGGTTACTCTTATGGTAAGGGAAGTACTAGTTCCCAAATGTTAGGTTGATCCTATAGTATGAGGGTTATTAGTTGGGGAAGAAGGTGCTTGGGTGTTGGTTGGTTAGGTGGTTGGTTTTGGATGGTGGTATCAATGGGATTATTAGTAGAAGAGGATGTCTAGGTGACTAAATTTTGGGTGGAGATGGTGGTAATAGAAGTGTCACCCATAAGGTGGGATGGCATGCCATAGGGCAGTTTAATAGGAGGAACTAAGGTAGGGGTATGTTGAGATATGGTGTTAAGGTAATGTTGGAGGGATATGGAGTCGTTATCTAGAAAGGTGGTAAAATCCACATCACCTTGGGCAACCATTTGAGGGATGGTGGGACTTCTAGAAGGATGGGAAGAACTCTATATATTTGATATGTACTCTAGGGATGAGGGAGAAGAGGAATATGGATGATTATGAGGTGGATCCTAATTTGTTTGGTTTCTTAGTTATTACTTAGATAAAACCAGGAAAATAATGTAAAGAAGAAGATATAAGCAATCTCATAACTCAAACAAAGATAAAACAAGAAAAAGTCAAGGAAATGAAACAAACACTAAAGCATGTTAAATCCTAAGGTTCTTTTTAGTACCTCTCATGGCTTATGCCGTAAGCTTTAATAATTATGTGAATCAACTTGGATTGTATAGTAGGTACTAGAAAATAAATTTATGGTTAGTTTCAATTTGTGTTTAAGATCTCAAAGGGATGTGCATTGGAAATTAGTACATGGCTTGATATTGGGGCCTCCCCCCCTCACTTCACATACCATAGTGATAAGGGTGTCATGTTCTTAGCCAAGATATACCAATTGATAGAGATTATACTCAACTAGAAAACTAAGTTGGTTTTCCCCTTAGTGATGAAATCTAAGTGGGATAGGAAGGATAGGTGACTACTAGGTGATGAAATCCTAGTCAAGCCTTATGCCAATGTTTTTATGCTTAATTAAGTGTAAGTGGTTTGGTATTATGTGTGTGATGAAAGTGAAGCTATGATTAATTAAGCTATGTGAGCTGGAAGAAACAAGCAAATAATGGATGCAACCAATTTTAAGCCCAAAATGAAAATTAGATTTTTTTGTATGAGCAGAAAGATAATAAGAAGAATATAGATGCAAGTATGAACCCAAGAAAAGACTCAAAGGTCCCACTAGGCATGCTATAATGTTTCACTAAAAATTTGCTTTATTTTATTAAGAATAAAGTGGTAAAACTTTTAAGAAGGGTGAGTTTAGTAGAATCTAGATTTGGTTTACACTCTGTGATCTGGATACTTGTGGATACTCCTCTTTGGCTTCGAAAGAATGACGTGTAGATAAGAAATAACTAAATAAATGGTTTATTAGTTGTATAGTAAGGTGGAATACATAGCAAAATAGATCCAAGAAGCACAATCTTCCTTAGAGGCTATCAATCCACACTTTTAAATAATCAAGTTCTAAAAATGAAAGAGAAATTGCTTACATAAATAAAAAAGGGTACTAAAATCAAATACAAGAAGTGATTGATAAATGAATAGGTGAATTTGACTAATTATAACAATAAAAATATTGATATTAATGTTAAATTTTTTAGGTATGGTTCAAAAAATAGGGTGACACTCTATGATTAGGTAAAGAGTTTAAAAAATGGAATTTGGTTGAGGTCTAACGGGTGAAAATAGTTTGTTATTTATTTGTCACATAGTGACCATCGATGGTTAGGGTGATCATTGGTAGTTATAGATAGACCATCGATGGTTACTATGGGTTTTGGGTTGGGCTAATAAATTGGTTGAAAAGGTTGCATAATGAGATTTTAGAAGGTGGGTTTGGGTTGGCTTGTTTGCAAAATAGAAAGAAAGTAAACTAATTACTAAAAATAGATGCTTAGCTTTCTAATCTGAAGAAGGGTTAAGGTGTGTGGATAAGAATTTTTTGATGGAGTCTAGAGAAATTTTGGTAGAGTAATGGTACTTTGTTGTTGACTAATGAGCTACTACATCACTTCAGATCTCTAGCTTGGTTATTGGTTCACTAGGAGAATACCTACAAAAGAAGATCTAATTCAAGAATCTCTGATAATTGTTGGTGATCTCTAAAGCTTGATTGCTCTGATTCTAGATTTGGATCCATTTCACCTTCTCTTCCTTTCTTATATAAATAAGGAATATGTGAAACAATAATTTCAATAAGGTTTCAAGGGGTTGTCTAATTTTAGTATTTAACATGCATTGATTCATACATAAATCAAGTAAGCTAAATATAAAGAAGCATATTAGAGTTTAAGTGGGAGTTAACCCTTAAAGGTAGTTAAAGCCTAATCATCAAATATTAGGCCTAACCATCAGTGGTTGATAGGCCAAAGGTTAAGTTGGTCAAATCTAGTCAATTTGACTTAGGTTTATGGTTGAAAGGTTATGGGATAGTCCTAAGGGGTCTCGAGGTGGTCTATGGGTTAGTTAAAAATCTATAACTCTTATGTGTGATTTTTTAGTGTTTATACCTATCATAAAATCCCACATATCCCTAAATGACACATCACCTTACCTAGGGGATCGATATGGGGTACAGAGTTATGCCTAGGCACTGACCATTCATGGAAAGATTAATGAGTAGATGACACATGTCAAAAATCAAGAGTTAGTTAAGAATCCTATAAGAGATGTGATTGTGTTCCTATCATGCATTAGGCATTAACAAAATTAGAACTTGCAACTGATTGGATAGTTCTAAAAACATCACATCACCATTACTATATCTAACTAATCGCATAGGTTCATGGGATCTAAATTTAATTCTAGATTTAGAAATAAAGGGAGAAAATATAGCCACCAACTCAAGTTTAAATTTAGAGTGAGTGAGCTGCCAAATGCCTTAAATTCAAGGGGATGTATGTATGCACTTATAAATCCTAAGAGAAATCCATTAATGATTACCATTATTGATTTCAAAAAATCTCTAACTCATTTCTTCCAAAATTCCATAGAACCCTTGTATTCCATGCCTTATATACTCAAATCTCTCTAAATTACCCCCCATCTTACTCCAATGGCTACTTCATCCTCGAACATGAAGGTTGACACCAAGTCCTTAAACACTACCTTCCCTATAAGCTTAACTAAGTATAGGCACTACAAGGAAATATTTAAGGCAATTGATTAGGTCCCCAAGGATTTTAATGATGTAAATGAATAATAGGATGAGTATGAGGATGTTCTTAGGTCATATAATAAGTGTAGGCTCCATAGAGCTATAGCCAAACTAGATGTGTTTCACTACACCAAACTATTGGGTGACATCCTATATAAGGCCATCCACATGCAAGACATTGTCAATAATTATGTATGCTCACCCGCCTCTTGATATTATATTGTTGATATATTGGGAATGCCTTCAAGGGTAATACTCCCTCTCAAACTTCTCTTTCTCCTATAATACAACAAAAGTGTTAGTCTAGATGAGAACCCACTAGATCTATGACATCCTCCATGACTGAGCTAAGAACCCCAACTACAATTGGGTTAAAAAAGATAAAATCAATTATTACATAGTTCACACCTTTTGGGAGGAGGTCCAAGTAGGCATGATCTTATTGAAATAGATATTTGGGGACCTAGATTGCCAACAGATCAATGATTTATGGGTGCCTCTCCTATAAATGATCCTAACACATTCAAACATCTCAAATATTGGAGGCTTGATTGACTTAAATTTGGTATACACCATTGTATATTCCCAATATAGAGGGGACTTCTCCATGATGAGTTATTTTCTAGATGCAATCTATGTGACCCTCTTGTTCAAGCCTTTAACCTTTTATGCATGTGTTCTTAGTGGACTAACCATCCATGTGGTCTTTTATAATATATATGGACACCAATTATACCATCACATCTATTATGTCTATGAGCATTTCTATCTCATGGTGTACTAGTCAGTCAACCAAGCTCCAAAACCTTAGCTCTTAAAGGTAATCTAGGACTCTATCAAAACCATTAGGGATTACTAGTTTTTCAAGGATGACATAGTGATTTGAATTGTGGGATTTATCAAAGACCCCCTCCACCTACTATTGTCACTTGAATTTTCACCCCTTGAGGAGATGAAAAGTATCTCCTCATTCAAATGGCATAATAGAACCACCTCAGTGCTGTGGGTGACCCAAATTTGAGGTGGATCTCTAGATTAGGTCTAGCTTCGTTGATGTACCATTATAGGTCAATCCTACTACTAAATTTTGGGGGGTGAAAAAAAAAAGGATAACTTAAAAAAATATAATCTAGGGGAGGTGATACACCAAATAGATAGTTAAATCACACCAATTACAATGCACTTGAAACCAAAGAAAATCCCACACATACACTTCATTCAATTAAACACTCCTCTTCTACATCAACCTTTCAAGCATGGGGTCTGTTGACGTCAAAGATTGCACCCTTGGTAGGAGGCCGAGTTCCTGCCTTCTCCTCACAACTATGGAAAATCCCCTCTCACCTATGGGACTGGCAAAGTTGGAGGGGAGAGTCTCTAGATAAGGGCTAGCTCCCTTTGATGCATCATGTTCATTCCAGTAAGTGCTAACACATACATATATATAGATATAATGGGGGGGAAAGGGAGAGAGATGCAAGAAAACAAACTACTCTAAAGAGGTGATGCACCAAAATAAGTCAATCTTCTCACATCCACACTTGAAATTAGACAAATACATACATACACTTCAGACTTGGCAGAAGGACCAGGCTACAAGAAACTGGCAGGGAGGCTTTCATGAAAACACAAAAAATAGATATTCACCAAGGTGATGTGAAATGCACACTGTAAGTAACTTCCTCTATTTTTCACTTCTAAATACTACTCTTCTCCTATCAGCTACAGAGATGGTGCCTTGTAGACAATAGGTATGCTGGTGTTGAACCTATGAAAGCATCAAGAAACAATGACTGAACACAAACAAACACTCAAGACATACTCAGATATATCTATCCAAGATAGAGGTAAAAACTATGTTTATTGATTCAGGTGGAAATTTTTCTAGGGCTCCACCTCACAAATGTGAAAGATATCTTTTCTAAATGACAAGTCCTAAATATATATGAGAAGAAAGGAGGCCTTTTTGGCACCCATTTTTTACAAGTGGCTCATTTGCATCCCCTCATTGGGAAGAGGAAAACACTGTTGTTGATGTCATCTCTCTAGAAGAGGCCTGCTAAAACCATGTTGTGTAATTTCTAAATTTGACTTTGGCATTCAGCATTAATGTGGAAACACAAGCTATGCCTCTTTTTTGCAAATAGATTGAGATTTGTCCCCTTTTAAATGCAGGGGCTACACCTTTCACTATTTTCACCATTTGGTGGTAATCAGGTAATAAATCACCTTCCCTTTACCACCTAGACTGCTTTGTCTCTTTCTCTATCTTGTCATTCTCCTACCTTGTCACCTAGGATTTTTTCCCTTTTCCTATCTTATCTCTTCTAGCTCCTTTGGCCCTCGGGGGTGAACTTCTGGTGGGTCGCTACATTTCTGGGCCTTCCATGGTTAGTCATTTTGAAAGCAAACGGCTAATTCATTACACTAATTTTGATGTTCACACGGCCATCATTAGTTTGAAAACCAATGGCTAATTTTCTTTGTTAATTTTGATGACCTCTAGGACATCCTTGTCCCTATCAAAATGTCATCGGGTCCTTCGCTGGCTTTCTGCGGCTTTACTTTCATCTTAGCACCCTCTCTGTGGGCACTTCTTTGCCTTTATATCTCCTTAGCACTTTCCTAAAGGTAAAGTGACCCTCCAAACTTTGAAAGTGCCCTTTATATTTGGCTGAGAGTCCCTTGCAAGGGCACCTACCCTTCGGGGTCCTTTGGTGGGTCCTTTGTTCCTTCAGATGGTCTCCCGGGTTCCCACAGACTTTTGTCTATGGACAATTTCCCCACAGAATTTTATCCATGGACATTTTCCCACAGACAAAAAGTCTACATAAATTCTCCCCAACCCAGCCTTTTCTTTGTATATATGGCCCAAATTCTTTTGGACTTTTTGTCTGAAGGAATTCCTTCAGACAAAAAGTTTGAAGGAATTCAGGACTTAAATGAATTCAGACTTAAACAAATTCAGACTTACCCGGTCCTTTTCCTTTGAAGTGCCTACCATTCACAAGGGTATTTGAACTTGAAGACTACCCCTTGACCAATTGGCATACCCTTAAACCAAGCCATTGAACCAAAATGGTTCAACAATTCAATGGTTTAACCATTGCATGCTGATGAACTGGCTAATGAGCCGAGTGATTAAACTATGTTGATGAACCAAGTGTTGAACCGGTGGCCTTGAACCAAAATCATCAAACCAAACCATTGAACCAAAGCTTAAACCATCGATTAAATCAAACATTGAACCACTCACTTTGAACCCAACCCATTGAACCAAGCCATTGAACCAAAATTAGTTCAAGCGGTTCAACCATGTTGAATCGAGATGTTTGAACTTGAAGATGGATGAACCAATTACCAATTGAAATGAGGAGCTAAAAAAAAGTGTTGAACCAAGACAAAGAACCATGGCATGAACCTGTGCACCCTAAAAATGACTGGCACTGAATAGCAAGGGAAGAAGGGGACCAAAAAAATTTCTTGTTGGGCAAAAATTGGTCAACAAATTGGTGACTCATAGGGGAAGCATGCCTGCTATGCTTAGAAGCTAGTTGCCTTGCAGTCCATTGGGCATGGAGTCAAATGCAGATATGAAATAAATAGAAATATCTCCAAAATATCTGAGAATCAATCATGAAGCCTTTACCCCACATGCCAAGGGAAACACACAAGGCTAAAAAACACTACCTGTGCAAACTGCACTTAGGGAAAACAGGGAAAGAAATTGAAAACAAACTACTATATACAGCTAAACAGGAATGTTTGCCTCCCTCCTAGATCAAAGGGAAAACTTCTTAAGTCCCCTTCCAATCAAGAAGACTTATGGTGCTGGGAAAGTAGCTGAATGAAAAAGAGAGTTGGTGACTTGCTCCACTTGCCTGCCACCTGAGTTGGCTTGTGTCCGAGTGGATCAGATTCAAACATGCCTCCAACATACATGTATTATTCTTTTCCCTAGAGGCTTGTTGAATGTTGGTCCTTTATATTGGTGCTCCTCACCAAGAAATCAATGGCTACTAGCTCATCACCATAAGCCCTTTGATCTGCACATTCCCTCTGCAATGCATCATGGTCTGACTTGTTTCTTTCTGCCTCGTTGAAGACTCTGCCAGACTCATCCTCTACTTCCTTTTGGCCTTCCTAAAGAAGGGTGACTATGGTGATGTCTAAAATGGACTCACAAATGATTTATCATCCCATAGAACATCACCTCTCTGTTCAAAGCTTTCTTCTTCAAGGCATTCCCCCAAGAAGACAGACATCTCCTTTTCTTCCTTGTTGATCAGGATCTCTAGATTTTCAAAAATATTCCCCTGATCCTCCTCCAACTCAAGCTCTTTGGTATAGTCATCCTCCTCATAAAAAAATCAAGGAAGTTCATCAATCAAAGGGGAAGAGAGCTCACCATGCTTTTTTTCCTCCTCATATTGCTGGAACATTTGCATATATGCAAGACCTGCATCTTCTCCATTGTTAATAAAGTCTTCACAAGGAGCATTGATGATGATTTCTTCTTCATTATCACTCATGATAGCCTCTTGAAGAACTATTGATTAGATCTTCTACTCTTCACTCACCTCCTATAGAATAGGTTCTTCCTTGAGAAGGGGTGAAGTGGAGAAAACATGTGAAAAAGGAGGCAGTCCTTGAGCTAGAATCGAATGATTCTACTCTTTCCACTTGGTCAGCACTTCATCAATATCAGGTATGGCCTGATATCTCTCTTGAAAATGTGTAGGTGGGGTGTGTTTAGACATGGAATGTGATGTTTAGTCTGAGCCATCCATCACACATTGGCTAAAGAATCTCTCGCTGGATTCCAATTCTGCTATTCTCCTGGCTAGATCTTCTTGGAAAAGCTTTTCCTGGAGGTCGCCAGCATCATCATGAGCAGGGGCAGCTTTAGCTTCTTCAAGGTTTTGAGAAAAACCTTGCTTCTCCTCCTTCCTGCCCCATGATTCTATTGTTTTTCCCCAGTTTAGGATCTCAAAATTGGGATTTTGCTCTTGTGAATAGGCAGCAACTTTGTTTTCTCCAAGGTCCTAGGGCTCCTCCACAAGGTTTGGAAGTTTTATCTCTCTTTCAAGAAGCAGTCTCATCCTAGCCTCTAAATATTCAATTTGTTTGGATAGGTTTTCTTGAAAGAGTCTTTCTTGGAGGTCACCAGCATCATCCTCTTCAAAGCTCTGGGCTAGTTCCTGGCAAACCTTCCTCGAACTCAGAATCTGCACATCATGTTGAAAAACTTGGGGAGGTTGAGGAATGCTAGGAAGAGACTGTTGATGCACTAAAAGAGTGTCTAGAAGAGGGATGTGTTGGCTAGTGGTACTCCCCTCAATGGAAGATTCACAACATAAGGAATTGAGAAGATTGATCTCCATGGGGGTTGCTCTAATGCCCTTAGATGTTGGAAAGCCAGGCGCATAGGATTGAGAGCAGATGCGTCAGATGAGCTAGAGTGAGCAAGTGCTATCTGATAGAAAGGATTTAGTGAAAAAGAAGGGGATTTATTTAGGATAGGAGGGGGCACGCAAGGCCAACTGCCTTGAATAAATGGATTTCTCCATTTTGCTACCTCTTCTTCCATGGGTTGCAAGGCCTGTGCTTGCCTAAACAAACACTCCTCTTTATACATCAGCTCCTATTGATATTTTTACTACTCTTCCAGTCTGTTAATCTCCAATTCTAGGGCCACTTCCCTTATCATTGAAGGGAAACTAGGATAGCTGCTTGAGGGGATTGCATAAATATTTGGAGCCTGATCATAATCATATGAAGGAAAATAAGACCCATGATCTTGTGCAAAAGAAAAATACATACAAAAAAAAATGATTACTGATGGCATCGGGATGCTTAACCAGTAGATTTAACTCAGAGTCACCAGATGTTGAAAATGTTTGATTTGCTGCAATATGACTAGCATCAATCCTAAAATCTTACTGAGTTGTCAAACTATGTCCCACTGGGCATGCCAAAATTGTTGACATCAAAGATTGCACCCTTGGCAAGAGGCTGAGCTCTTGCCTTCTCCTCGCAACTATGAAAACTCCCCTCTCACCTATGGGATTGGTGAAGCTGGAGGGGAGAGTCTCTAGATAAGGGCTAGCTCCCTTTGATGCATCATGTTCATTGTAGTAAGTGCTAACACATACATATATATAGATATAATGGGGGGGAGAAAAGCGAGAGAGATGCAGGAAAACAAACTACTCTAAAGAGGTGATGCACCAAAATAAGTTGACCTTCTCACATCTACACTTGAAATCAGACAAATACATACATACACTTTAGACTTGGTAGAAGGACCAGGCTATAAGAAACTGGCAGGGAGGCTTTCATGAAAACACAAAAAATAGAGATTCACTAAGGTGCTATGAAATGCACACTATAAGTAACTTCCTCTATTTTGTACTTCCAAATACTGCTCTTCTCCTATCAATTACAGAAATGGTGCCTTATAGACAATAGGTATGCTGGTGTTGAACCTGTGAAAACATCAAGAAACAATGACTGAACACAAACAAACACTCAAGACATACTCAAATATATCTATCCAAGATAGAGGTAAAAACTACATTTATTGATTTAGGTGGAAATTTTGCCAGGGCTACGCCTCACAAATGTGAAAGATATCTTTTCTAAATGACAAGTTTTAAATATATATGAGAAGAAAGGAGGCCTTTTTGGTTCCCCTTTTTTACAAGTGGCTCATTTGCGTCCCCTCATTGGGAAGAGGAAAACACTATTACCGATGTCATCTTTCTAGAAGAGGCCTACTGGAACCATGTTGTGTAATTGCTGAATTTGACTTTGGCATTTAGCATTAATGTGAAAACACAGGCTGTGCCTCTTTTCTATAAATAGATTGAGATTTGTCCCCTTTTAAATGCACAGGTTGTGTCATTCGTTATTTGTGCCATTTGGTGGTAATCAGACAATAAATTACCTTCCCTTTGCCACCTGGACTACTTTGTCTCTTTCTCTATCTTGTCATTCTCCTACCTTGTCACTTGAGATTTTGTCCCTTTTCCTATCTTGTCTCTTCTGGCTCCTTTGGCCCTCGAAGGCAAACTTCTGGTGGGTCACTGCATTTTTTGGCCTTCCATGGTTAGTCATTTTGAAATCAAATGGCTATTTTTTTGTGCTAATTTTGACATTCACATAGCTGTCATTGGTTTGAAAACTAATGGCTAATTTGCTTTTTTAATTTTGATGGCCTTCGAGACGTCCTCGTCCCTGTCAAAATTTCATTGGGTCCTTCGCTGGCTTTTTGTGGCTTTGCTTTCATCTTAGCACCCTCTCTACAGGTGCTTCTTTGCCTTTGTATCTCCTTAGCACTTTACCAAAGGCAAAGTGTCCCTCTAGCCTTTGAAAGTGCCCTTTGTATTTGGCTGAGAGTCCCCCACAAGGACACCTACCCTTTGGGGTCCTTCGGTGGGTCCTTTGTTCCTTCAGACGGTCTCCTGGGTTCCCGCAGACAATTTCCCCGTGAACTTTTGTTCGCGGACATTTTCCTACTAACAAAAAGTCTACAAAAATTCTCCCCAGCCTGGCCTTTACTTTGTATATGCAGCGTAAATTCCTTCAGACTTTTTGTCTGAAGGAATTCCTTCAGACAAAAAGTTTGAAGGAATTTAGGACTTAAATGAATCTGGACTTAAACAAATTCAGACTTACCTAGTCCTTTTCCTTTGAAGTGCATGCCATATGTAAGGGTATTTAAACTTGAAGACTACCCCTTGACCAACTGGCATACCCTTGAACCAAGCTGTTGAACCAAAATAGTTCAATGGTTCAACCATTACGCATCGATGAACTGGCTAATGAGCTGACTGATTGAACTAGGCTGATGAACCAAGTATTGAACTAGTGGCCTTGAACCAAAATCATCGAACCGAACCATTGAACTAAAGCTTGAACCAATGATTAAACTGAACATTGAACCACTCACTTTAAACCCAGCTCGTTGAACCAAGCCATTGAACCAAAATTTGTTCAACGGTTTAAGCGGTTCAACCATGTTGAATCGAGATGTTTTAACTTGAAGATGGATGAACCAATTGCTGATTGAAATGAGGGGCTAAACCAAAGTGTTGAACCAAGCTGAAGAACCATGGCATGAACTTGTGCACCCTGAAAATGACTGGCACTGAATAGCAAGGGAAGAAGGGGACCAAAAATTTTGCTTGTTGGGGTAAAATTGGTCAATAGGGTCTTAAAGAGATATTATACTATGAGGACTTAGACAATAGGTATTCTATAAACACTAATGAATGAGATATTCATTATACCTACAATCCACATTAGACACTTCTTTTTGACCTTTAAAATAGAGTTTTCAATCCACACAAGGCAATAGGAAGAGTAAGATGTGAAGGTAAGCAAAATACACTTGAATAAGACCAATAACCATAGCATACACTTAGTGAAATATTTAATGAGGTAAAACAACATTATTTATTAGTTCAAGGCAAAAATTTTGTAGGGCTTCACCATACCTAGGTGGAGATATCCATAAAAAATCCAAAAAAGCCATAATTTATAGCAATTGTCAGAGGAGAGAGAGAAATGAAAGCTCAAGAGTCACTAAGACACTTGTCAAGAAAAGAGAATGAGTTACAACATAAATAGAATCTGGCATGAGATAGGTCCTAAAAGGAAAGTAAGGACACATGTCTCTTAAACTTGTCTAACTCCTCCATATGTGGCGTAGATGCTCTTGGGCTCGCATAAGAAACTATTTTCATGATTTTCCTTCACAAAACTCCATCACCATTGAATAAGGTTAGGTATGATAATTTATTTGAAGTGGAATGGTTACCAACAAGCCTTCACATGCATTATATTGGTCCTTAATCATTGATATTCCTCTAACCATGAGCAATCATTCATGATAGTCATAAATAACTCCTTCCCATACACCTCTCAAACTTGGCATTTAAAATCCTTCCAATTATATAATATGATCCATGCACAAGGAGTAATGACACATGTCAAGAGTTTCCAAATCATTAGGTTCATCAATCAAGCCTTAAAAGTCTTCCCAATTAGAGTTTCACCATTTTCACTAAGTGTTCACTACTCATTCACTGTGACTGGCTGAGATGAGGAAGATGGTAGGCAGACTTGGGATATTAAATAGCTCAATATATTGGCATAAGTACTTATAAAAAGTCCTAATCGCTCTCCCAAAGGTAGTTTCATCTTTTGAAACTCTTCTAAAGTTGCAAAATATACAAATCTATTAAGAAAAGCCTTATTGTAACCCATCTGTAAAGGTAGGGTACACCTCAATTACATGTTTCATGTCTCTAGAGAGTCCTATACATCTTAAAATCATTTTCCTATCCTTTAATATCCATATGTATGCTTCAATTTCCTTCTTTCCCCAATCAGGTCCTTAATGAGGGTTGTTGAGGGCTTTAGAGTGGTTTCAACTCTTAACCTTTGTTCATGGAAGTTTAACATCCAAATCTTTTCCAAATATTTTTGAGATCATCCTAGGAACCTCTTATAACATATATAATCATCTCATCTTTCCATTCAAATTATCATGGAAGTTTTGAGCATTCAAACTAGCCATTCATTTCCTTCTCCATGCATTTTGTAGGGTTTAAGTGTCTTCTAGCCAAGAAAATGGGATTTGATGGGAAAATATGCATAATAAAGGCTCAAACATACATGAGATGATCCCAAAAATATGTTTCAATATGATATAATGCTTATCCAATGTGAAAATGTAAAAGACCCCCCACTTTTGCATTAGGCCTAATGTTGCCTAGTAGGTCTGCCCTATATTTTTGAGCTCAACCTAGATTTTGATGGTTTTTCCTATTTTAAAATGGTTAAAACACTTCATTAATTCCCCCATGTACATTATATCAATAATTATAATTATTTTCAAGTGTTGTAATTAGAAATGATGCCCTACTTTGGCATTAGACTTGTACCTTGCTCACTAGGTCTACCTGCAAACCTAATTATCCAAACCACGTTGCCTAGTTTAAAAAATTACTACCTGGTTATTCATGTTTATTAATATTTTTTTCAACTTTAAAAACCTTTTTAATAAGTTACCAATCCCTCTGGTTCATGTTTTGATCTCCTTTTCCAAGTTTACAAGGTTTGTGCAAGGGGAAATGTGCCCCCTATCTGAGATAAAATAGGGGACACTTCCCCTATTTTATCCTTAAAAAAATTATTTTAAGTGTTACTAAAGTGACCATGATACTTTCAAAAAAATTTATCCCCTGATAATATGATTTTACCCTCCAAACTTGTAATTTTGAGACTAGTTTTGCCTATGAAATTGCCTACAAGGTTATTGAAACATTGACTATGTTTTTTTATCATTTAGAACCTCTTTCTTTACTTTTACTCAATATAAAATTATTGAAATTTTGAAATTTATATGGTTGAATTTTTTATACCTCTCCTTATGCCTCCAAACCATAACACACCCTCTTAATTGACTCAAATAAGATTGGGTTTGTCATGGCTGATTGTGACAACTTCTTTGACAGACCCCTATAGGTGACATTCTTAGCCTTAAATTAGATTATATTTTATGCTAAAATATATTATATGAATCAATAAAACCATTTAGTCTCTATATTTATCTCAAACTCATTTTATTAGTCAAGACTGAACTTAATCCAATCATGATTGTGACTGAGACATCCTTATCTAAATCCCTACTTATAGGTGTTAATGTAAGTGTACTTGTATTAATTAAAACTAGTATGGATGTTTGAAAACCCACTATTTGAATTATTTATGTGACACAATGCATGTTTACCTAATCACTTTCCTTAAATTCCCCTTGGGTTCACAAACAAAATCCTCCTGTCATGACTAAGATAACACAGGGTCTAATGTAGGTGAGCATTTTGCCGTATGTATAAATAGGGTATGAGATTGAGGAGGTCTCAAAACATCTACCCTCTCTTCTAATTATCTCTTGAGATTTCAAAAGTCCTTTATCCACCATCAAAACTATTCAATCATGAGGCATGGTTTGAAATTTAAACATTTGGGTGAAAAAAGGTCTTTTTAGGTCACATTCTTGTAGATGTTACTAACTGCCCTCAGTGTGCTAGTAAGCAACTTTGAACATTCAAATGAATATCTTCCTCTTAACATCTTGATCTCAAAACTTGGTATATGTATTTTCTATGGTATAATATTTAATATCACTCACTTATATGTCTTGATACTTTTTCCAAACATGTTGTATATCATATTATAAAATCTCCTAGGCCTTTGTTTAGTGTTTTTAGGGATAAAAGCCTTAAATATATAGTCTCTTTCCTTCAAATGTGTTTCATATTCTACCTTGTCAAATTTCTCCCTCACAAAGGTATTTCATATCTTAATACTATTAAGGACCTCAAATGGGGTTCATATTATGTCTTAATGTTACAAAGTGACCATTCTAACCTCTATCAAGACCACCCGAAGGTAGATATCTAATACACCATAGTGAGCTATAATATGAACAAAATGAAACCTTTGTGAATGTGAACCTTATGTACCTCCCTTAGGCATGTCAATGCATATTTGGAAATATTTACAAATTAGATTAACCTTCCACCTCCCCATATTTCACCATGATGTCAACAGTGGCATGTAGGTGACTGTGTTATGCAGGCAGAGGCATAGAAGGAGCAAGAATATGCAAGGACAAGGATTTCAAACCACTTAAAATGCATTATAAATAATCAAAACATATAATACAACCTTTTAATCCTTCGTATTAACATGGAAAACTTTCTTCAAGGCACTTATAGGTGCATATTTTTTAGTATAAAGTAGTGAAGTTAAAAAAAGACCAATAACAAGCCTAGAAGAGGATTATTGAATTCTTGAGACTTTAAAAACCAAGATAACCATGTAAAACCTATGGAGAGGCCCTAAGAAATATATGGAATAGTCTAATCCATTATACCAAACCAAATTATTTTAAAACTAGCTCAAAAAGGAGACCACTCATAGATGAAGAAGCATAAAAAGTTGCCTAGATTCTTAGCAATGATTCATAAAGGAGAAGCAATGATTAAGACTCTTCTCAACCCACAAGATTACTTATCCAAAATCCACCTTTATGGACTATAATATGAATCCAAAGTTGATCTTTTTTGGATTTTTAAGGCAAGAAAGAAGAAAATGCATCAAAAATTGATTTATTTGATGAAATATCTACACACCAGGCATGGTAAAGGTCTTAGGGAGATTAAGAGGCATATTCCCACATTGTTAGCTAAAGGTGGACTTCCCAAGTCCATACAAGTGCCATTAAGGGACTATTTTAAAGGAAAAACTATCTCTTTATACATGAAACTACTTCTTAAACTAACTCAAACTGCCTCCTACCATATCGTAGCCTCTTCCACATTGAAATCTTCCTTGGTGACAAATTTTATTTTTTAGAAATCTGTACAAGTCATTAAATGAGCCAAAAATGAGACCAAATGGCATTTTTTTCATATGAAACATGGTTAAGTACACATTTATGACTTATAAACACCATAAAACACCTAAATTAACATATTGGGAAATTTAAATATAATTTGGACCTTTGAATATGTTTTACTAGGGTTGATCAGAGTTGACTTTGGTTTATTAGACAAGTACAAGGAAGATAGGCTTGGGACAAGGATAGATTAGGGATATTTAAGGTATTTAAACACACATGAGACCCTAATAGACATATGGGAACTTGTGAAAAGTTAAAATATGTAGGGGTTGACCCAATTTGACTAAAAGTCAAATTTGGTCAACACTTTTAGCAATTCCTAGGGGTAACATGCTTGCCTATGTTAAGGACCAATAGCCTTATCCCATCCATTGGGAAAAGGGACTCAAATGAACTTTAAAATATTAGGTTTAGACTTTGACTTGATTAAAAAAACAACTGATTGACCTCAAAACACATAAAGGAAAGACAACACACAACAAGACCAAACAAACATAGAAAGTAAAGGCACACTTGTGCTACTAAGCACTTAGGGAAAACAAAACACAACATAAAGTAAAATAATTATGTACATATAACCAAAAATACATTTCTTCCTAGATAAAAAGGAAAGTACCTGGAATCTCCTTCCTCACTAGATAAATGAGGGTGTCAAACATTCTTCATTTTGGGTACAGTACTAGATGACCCATGATTCTTTTTTGCTCCTTAGCTTGGAATGCCATTTGATAGAGTGATCTCAAACAAGCCTCCAAATTATATGATGTAATATTGACCTTTTAAACATGCCTCATACTATTTTCCTTTTTTCTCATTATGGTAGATTTGCATATCTATGAAGGGGACAGCTTGTTGGAAGTCTGTGTTTTCTTGAAAGGCCTCATTGCTCTTCTCATTTATTGCAACCTCTTCAAATAATTCAATAAGTGTTTTATCATGGCACTCTAGGAGATTTTCTTGTTTAAACTCACTTTTGGTTTTTTTAGGAGAAGCTTCACATGTGGTTGTAGTACCAAACTTCAAGTCATCTTTGAAAGACTCATAATCATCATAAAATACTCTATCATGGTTTGGAATCTCTTGGTAGTGATGTCTCTCAACACATACCTTCTCTTCAACATCTTGGGCTTTTCTTCTTAGGAGTTTTATCTTCTAAGAATCCTCATATTCCTTGAACATTTACATATATGTGTGCCACATGTCTTCCTCTTGAAACATAACATCTTGATTACCATGTCTTGTAGTCAGCTCCAAAGGAATTGTAGGCTCCTTGGGGATTTCAACTTCATTGCAAATGTCCTCAAATCTCTGCCACAAGTAATCATCCTCTTTTTGTTCAACATCATGAAGGTGGAAATCAAGAGAAACTTCTTCCTATTTGGAATCCAAAAGAACCTCTTTCAAATCTTCTTCTTCGACATAAGGAATGTCATATTCATTATCACCATAATCTAATCTTTATTCACAAGAAGTTAGTTCCACTTCATCCTCAATCCAATCTAAAATTTCCATTCCCTTCTCCATCTTAGTGGTGTCAATGCTAATAATCTAAAAACAAAGAACTTTAGCCCAAAAAGGCTTCCAAGGAGGAATGTATTCCTCACCATTAGATGCGTAAAATGGATCAGTTAGAGGAGGTGGAAAGATGGGTTAAATGGCTTCTTCAGGAAGGGTGAGAGGTAGTTGAATAGATTTAGTCTTCTCTTCACTTCCAACTTCTCATCTTACACATCCTTTTTCTTTCTTTCCACAAGCTGTCACCACTTCCTTCCATCTTAGGAAAATAGAATTAAAATATTCTTCATCAGAATGAGATATAAATAAAAGAATACCATACTTAGAGACCTCTTTTTCTGTTTCCATGATGAATTGATTCAGATTTTGGTTTTCCAACTCAATCTCCTTGTCAAGATGAGACTCCAACATCAACCTTATTCTCTCAAAATCCTCTCCAATTGTTATATCCCTCTTCCTTTGGCTGCTCTCTGGGATGGACTTCTAAGAAGGGAAACTTTGGGTAATACATGGACTTGGGGTATTTTAAAGCATGGTTGGATTAGTATTTTGAAAAGGTATAACATACACACTTGAAGGATAATATGGGTTGTATTTGATAGACCAAGACTAAGTTGGTTCATGAGCATTCAACCTTTCTTCTAGGTGGAAAATTAAACCCCAAATATGAAGCATCTCATTATTAAGACCTTGCCAATTATCTCTCTCTATAGGCATCCATACTCTCTTGACTAGTTTCAAATAATCCCTCACACTCTTAATATAATCACTAGGGATGAATTTGCCATAACCATTTCTAGTATCAAGGTCTAACATATAGTCTTTGTAGCCAATGAGATTCTTCTTAAAACTTGCAATGGATTGACTTGGAGAGGAAATAGGTGTACTAGGTGAAATAAAAGCTTGATAGGGATAATTGTAAGACTGATACAAATCATAGCAAGGTTGAATATGGTCATATTGTGACTAATATGGCTAACCAAGGACTTGTTCATATTGAAAGGGAATGGGAAAAGATAGATATATCTCCCCAACTTGTGTTAAGACAAAGTCAACATCAAATTAATCCATGAATAATTCATGAGAAGTGTATAGAAAAAGAAAAAACTTCAAATAGAATCCCTATACTAATTAACCAATATATTTAAGCTTGGAGTCACAATTGGTACTTAGTTAAATTACCTTGAAAGGCTAATATCTTGAGGAAAACACCAAAAATCCTCAAATTCATGGAACAAGAGTCTCACCAAGTGTGCCAAAAATTGTTGTCACTTGAATTTTCACCCCTTGAGGAGATGACACATCTCTCTTCATTAAAGTGACACAATGAAACCACCTTATGGATATGGGTGACCTAAATTTGAGGTGTATCTCTAGATTAGGGCTAGATCCCTCGATGTACCACTATAGGTCAATCTTACTACTAACTTTTGTGGAGTGAAAAGGGATAAGGATAATTGAAAAAAAAAATAATCTAGGAGAGGTGATACACCAAATAGATAGTCTACTCACACCACTTACAATGCACTTGAAACTAAAGATAATCCCACACATACACTTCATTCAACTAAACACTCCTCTTCTACATCAATGTTTCAAGCATGGGGTCTTGAAGAGAGTTTAAGCTAGGAGGGCTTAGGAAATAGGTCTTATAAAAAAACTAATAAATTAGCTACTTAATATTCCTAAAATCCACATTAAAAAATTATTGTTGACTTGCAAAAGAGAGTTTTTAATCCACACAATGCACTAGGAAGAGTAACATGTGAAGGTAAGTAAAATTCACTTGCACAAGACCAAAAACCATAACATACACTTAGTGAAATCTTGAATTATATAAAAAAAAATTATTTATTAGTTTAATGTAAAAATTTGGTAGGGATTCACCATACCTAGGTGGAGAGATCTATACAAAATCCAAAAAGGCTAGTATTTATAACAATTATGAGAAGAGAGAGAGAAACTAAAGATCAAGAGTCACTAAGAAACTTTTCAAGTATAGAGAATGAGTTAAAATAAAGATGTAATATGGCATGAGATAGGTCCTAAAAGTAAAGTAAGGACAAATTTCTCTTAAACTTGTCTAACTCCTCTATATGTGGCATAGATTCTCTTGTGCTTGCATATGAAACTGTTTTCGTGATATTTTCCATCATAAAACTCCCTCACCACTAAATATGGTTAGTTATAATGATTGATTTGAGTGGGATGTCTTACCAAAAATCACTCACATGCATTGGATTGGTCCTCAATTATCCATATTCCTTTGACTATGAGCAATCATTCATGATAGTCACAAATAACTCCTTCCCACACACCTCTCACACTTGGAATTCAAAATACTTCTAGTTATACAATTTTATCCATGAAAAAGGAGTAATTACATGTGTCAAGATTTTCCAAGTCATCAGGTTCATCAATTAATCTTTAATAGGCTTCCCAATTAGAGTTTCACCATTTTCACTAAGTGTTCACTACTCATTAACTATGACTAGTTGAGATGAGGAAGATGGTAGGCACACTTGGGAGATTATATAACTTAATATATGGATATGAAGACTTAGAAAAAGTCCTAATATCTCTCCCAAATGTAGTTGCATCTTTTGAAACTCTTCCAAACTTGAAAAATACATAAATATTTCAAGGAAAGCCCTATTATACCCCATCTATACAGGTAGGGTACACCTAAATTGCATATGTTAGGTCCTTAGAGAGTCATATGATTCTTAAAATCACTTCCATGGACTTTATTCTCCATATAGATGCTTCAATAGCATTCTTTCCCTAATTCAGTCCTTAATGAGGGTTTTTGAGGGTTTTGGAGTGGTTTCAGGTCTTAACCATTATTCATGGTAGTTTGACATCCAACCCCTTTCCAAATATTTCTAAGATCATCATAAGAATCTCATATAACATATCTTATCACCTTAGCTTTCCATGCAAAGTCTCATGGAAGTTTTGAGCATTCAAATTGGCCATTTGTGTCCTTCTCCATGCATTCTATAGGGTTTAGGTGTCTTCTAGCCAAGAAAATGGATTTTGTTAGATAAATATACATACTAAAGGCTCCAACATACCTAGGATGATCCCAAAAATATGTTTCCATATGATAGAATGCCTATTCTATGTGAAAATGTAAAAGACCCCCCACTTTAGCATTAGGCCTAATGTTACCTAGTAGGTTTGCCCTACATTATTATGCCCAACCTTGTTTTTTATTGTTTTTCCTACTTTTATATGGTTCAAACACTTCAGTCATACCCCCATGAACATGATCTCAAGCATTAGAATTCTTGTCAAATGATAGAATTGGAAATGACCCCCTACTTTGGCATTATACTTGTACCTTGCTCACTAGGTTTGCTTTCAAACCTAGTTTCCCAGACCACCCTATCTAATTTCAAATCTTCTTACCTAGTTCCTCATGTTATTTCATATATGTTTTAACTTATCAAACCTTGCTGACAAGTTACCAATCCCTCTGGTTCATGATTTTATCTCCTTTTCCATGTTTACAAGGTCTATGCAAGGGGAAAAGTTCCCCCTATCTAAGAAAAAATAGGGAGAACTTCCCCTATTTTATCCTCAAAACAAATTATTGTAAATTTTGAGATTGGTTTTTACTAGGAAACTACCTATAGGGTTATTGAAACATTGACTATGTTTTTTTGTCATTTAGAGCCTCTTTATTTACTTGTCCTCATTATGAGAGTGTTGAAGGGTTGAATTGGCTATGGTGAAAGTGTTTATACCTATCCTTATCCCTCCAAACCATCACAAACTCTACCAATTGACTCAAATAAGATTGGGTTTGTCATGGCTGACTATGATAACTTCTTGACAGACCCCTGTAAGTGGCATCCTTAGCCTTAAATTAGCTTAGCTTTGATGCTCAACTCTACTACATGAATCAAGAAAACCATTTAGTCTCTGTACTAACCTCAAACCCATTTTATTATTCAATACTAAACTTAATCTTATCATGAATATGATTGAGACATCCTTGTCTAAATCCCTACTTGTATATGTTTATGTAAGTGTACTTGTATTACTTGGACCTAGTATGGATGTTTGAGAACCCAATCTTTGAATTATTAAGGTGACACAATGCATGTTTACCTTATCACTTACCTTGAATTCCCCTTGGGTTCACAAACTAAATCCTCCTATCATGACTGAGACAACAAAGGGTCTATTGTAGGTGAATATTTTCCCTTGTGTACAGACATGGTATGAGCTTAAGAAGGTCTCAAAACATCTACCCTCTCTTCTTATGATCTATTGAGATTTCAAAAGTCCTTTATCCACCATTAAAAATATTCAACCATGAATCATTGTTTGAAATTGAAACATTTGGGTGAAAAAATTTCTTTTCGGGTCACATTCTTGTAGATGTTACTGAATGCCCTCGGTGTGTTAGTAAACAATTTTGAGCATTCAAATGACTATCTTCCTCTTAACATATTGATCTCAAAACTTGATGTAGGTTTTGTCTATGGTAGGGGATTTAATATCACTCACTTATATGTCTTGATAATTTTTCCAAACATGTTGTATATCATATTGAAAAATGTCATGAGACTCTGTTTAGTTTTTTTAGGGATAAAAGCCCTGAGTAT
The DNA here is from genome assembly GCA_037957365.1 of Torreya grandis. NCBI lineage: Eukaryota > Viridiplantae > Streptophyta > Pinopsida > Cupressales > Taxaceae > Torreya > Torreya grandis. The sequence goes on from JARHVA010002251.1 coordinate 669,912, forward strand.
ACAGTCTCTTTCCTTCAAATATATTTCATCTTCTATCTTGTCAAATTGCTCCCTCATAAAGTTCTATCATGTCTTCATACTATTAAGGACCTCAAATGGGATTAATCTTATGTCTCATTATTACAAAGTGACCATTCTAACCTCTATCAAGACCACTTGAAGGTAGATGTCTGATACACCACAGTGAGCTATAGTATGAACAAGATGAAACCTTTATGAATTTGAACCTTATGCACCTCTCTTAGGCATGTCAATGCATATTTGGTAATATTGATAAATTAGAGTACCCTTACACCTCCCCATATGTCACCATGACATCAATAGGGGCATGCAAGTGACTGCTTTGATTGTGTTATGTAGGCAGAGGTATAAAAGGAACAAAAATTTTCAAGGGAAAGGCTTTAAAACCACTTAAAATGCATTTTAAATACTCCAAAAATTTGAGACAACCTTCCATTCCTTCATATTAATGTGGAAAACTTACTTCAAGGCACCTGTAGGTGCATATTTTTAAATATAGAGTAGTGAAGTTAAAAAAAAAGACCAAGAACAAGCCTAGAAGAGGATTCTTGAACTCTTAAGACTTATAAAACTAATATAACCATGTAAAACCTATGGAGAAGCCCTAAAAAACATATGGAATAATAAAATCCATCAGACCAAAGTGAATTATTTTGAAACTAGCTCAAAAAGGACACCCTTCATGGATGAAGAAGAATAAAAAGATGTTTGGCTTATTATAAATGATTCATAAAGGAGAACCCATGAAACTAAAACTTGTTTCCATGTATTTTGGGTTGAATAAGACTCCTATCAACCCCCAAGATCACTCCTCCCAACTCCACTTGTACGGACTGTACTACACATCCAAAGTTGACCCTTCTTGGCTTGTGAAGGCAAGAAAGAAGAAAAGGCAGAAAAACTAATTTATCTGATGAAATCTCTACACACAAATCATGGTAAAGGTCTTATGGATATGAAGAGGTATATTCCCACATTTTTAGCTGAATGTGGATTTCCCAAGTCCATATAAGTGCCATTAAAGATCTATTTTTAAGGAAAAACTACCTCTTTATACATGAAACTACTTCTTAAACTGAATCTAAATGAATCCTAACATATATTTACCTCCTCCACATTTAAATCTTCCTTGGTGACATATTTACTTTTTTGGCAAATCGTACAAGCCAAAAATGTGTTGAAATGGCATTTTTTGCATATGAAACATGGTGAAGGACAAATTTTATGACTTAAAACACCTTAGAACACATAAATCACCATATTGGTACATTTTCATGATAATTTGTACCTTTATCCATGTTTTACTAGGGTTGACTAGAGTTGACTTTAGTTCACTAGATAAGTATAAGGAAGATAGGCTTGGACCAAGGCTAGAGTAGGGACAGGTAAGGTATTTAGACACACATGAGACCCTATTAGACATATGGGAACTTGTGAAAAGTTTAAATATGTAGGGTTTGACCCAATTTTACTAAAATTCAAAAAATTTCAACACCTACCAATATTATGTACTTGACTACTTAATAGAATAGGAGATCACCTATCAACTGGTGGATGACATATTTAGGTTCTATGTACAACATCAACAAAGGGCATGCCTGCTACTCCCAATCACCATAAAAAACCACATCTATTGTAACTTCCACTCAATATAGAATATGGAAGATGGGAGAGACTCATTATCTCTATCAAAATTCAAGGTTTGACAATGGGAACCTAAAGGGCTCATTCAAGCCCATTTAGCACAATACTTAGTTTATCTCAATATCAACTTTGCCCATAAAGCTAAAGATGATGATGAGATCTATTTGAATACCAATGATTAATAAGAGGTTATATATTGAATAAAAAAACAATAATAATAAGGGGAACAAGGATTAACTAGGCCCCTCCATAAATCCTCCAACTCCTTAGTTTGCGGAGAACCCAACTCCAACAACTCTAGCCATCTCTTAGATAATCTTGTAGGGTATCTCATCACCTTTTCCTCCTTGAGCTCTAGATCCAATTCTAACTCCACTTCCACCAGTATATTTGAATCATAATGCTCTAGCTCCACCACTAACTCATCCAATTTTTCCTTGTGCTCTACCTCCACCTCCTCTGACAATGCCACTAACTAGGCCATGATAGAGCTATCCCCTAACTACATGAAGCCAAGAAGCCTAAGAAAAACCCACTTATCCAATGGAACCATATCCCTTAAGATTTGATGTGGTTGATAGCTAGAGAGTGAGCCCAAAATGACTCACTCAACAATCACCCATCTAGATTCTTATTCTCACTCCATCTCCTCCTATTTCCCTTGCACCACTCACTCCTACCTCATTCTAACTCTTAGTTTTTATGCCCACTAGTTTAGCTCTACCCTTTATATTTCCAATTACTCCCCCTCCATACTTCACCCAAGTACCTTTGACATTGGTCCTTTTGAGTGTACTTTCTTTTTCTTTCCCTTCTACTCCTCCCATCTCACATCTTAGAGTCCTCCTAGTTCTTCCCTTAGGCACGCCTTTGATAACATGCATGACTACAGCCTTCAAGAGTATACCACTTCCAATAGGGACACTCTTGGTCCCCATTTTAGTTAGCATGGTTCCCCCTCTACAACTTCAAGTTCTCCTCCATTGGCCCCTATGTACCTTATCATCTTAGTCCATCCACCACATCACCTAGAGCTAGCCTGGGAAAAAGGTTGAAGAAGAAACAAAAGGTGACCCATACTCTAGATCTAACTCAAAGGCCTTCTAATCCAAATCCACCTCCTCTATAGGAATCAATGGATCCTCTACCCCTATTAGTATTATATCATAATTTATATCCTCAACCCTAAGGCCCCATGGGCCTCACCTTCAACCAACCTATCTCTTACCTATTATTCTATGACCAATTTTGGAAGAAATTTCACCTCAAGTGAACCTCACCCAAAAATAATGGTGGGATTAAAAATTATCATGGGCCTCCCATTTCATTCCCATACCCCCTCCATCTCCATTATTTTCCTCTTTCACTTCCTCCATCTCCCCTCTACCTCATTCTTCACCCTTCACCACCATTTCAGCCACACACCACAACTTGAGGGATGGTCCATGAGTTACAAGCAATGTAGATGGATGTCTAAGGTGACCTAAATGTATATTGGAATTTTGAATGAGCATTTGGGAGTATGAAAAATAATCTCACATAGATATTTGTATAGGATTGTAACCCAGTGATATGGGAGACCCATTAGGATCTATTTCCCTCACCAAGGTGAGGACTATCATTAGAGAGGAAAAGATGGTCAAGAACTCATTATTTGTCCTTTGAGCTACCCAAAACATGTCTAAGAATATCCTTTAGGACACACAAAGCCAAGTCTAGACTTTCAAAGCCCAATTGAAGAGCATGTTCCTAGTTAGAATAATTGGGTAGGTCAAGGATGCCCTCCTACTACTTTTATCAACACTTAATAAAGTAGTGGAGACTCGGGCTGAGACCAATGTAATTATATAGTGAAATTAGGCCTACACAAAGAGGATCATAAAGATAAATGGGAAGTGTTGGAAGCTATAGGTGGTCGTTAATAAGGGGGTGTTTTCATAGCTTAAAATGATGCCAACCTTAGTTTTGGGGTTGTATAAAACATATGCTAGGAATATGAGATTTTCAATAGATGAGTAAACAACCTTGGCCTACACTATAATAAGACCCTTAGAAGAGGGAGATAAGAATATATTGAAATGCTTCAAATATGTCAATATCTCCATGTTATTCTACCCAAATGGCACCTTGCTTGACCAAGGGGAATTTAGAATCCACCTCAGTCAATTGGAATAAGTTATGAGGGAGAAAGTGGCTAAGGAAAACCAAGAAGAGGCTTGTGAAGTGTTAGACCTATCAATATAGTCCATGATGAGCATCAACCAGGTCTCAAGAGTCTAAGCATCAATGGAAGCATATTTCCAAATCTCCTAGAGACTAGCACCTCAAGCCAAGGTGATCTTCAGGGATCCCCTAATGAACTTGGTAAAGATAAATAAGGAGTTTGACCTTGTGGTAACTATGTTTGAATATAGGAGCACGTAGTCAAAGAATTTAGGATTTAGTGCCTCTTAACTGCCTCCTCATGTCAATTAGTGTTCCTCTACAAATTTGTTGCAAGTTTGTAGGAATTATTTTGGTTCAAATTTTGAAATAACCTTATAACTATAATGAGTGGCCATCATTGACTAGGATTGGATCCTCATTATTTTTAGAGGTGGATCCCAATCCTTATCTATTTAATAAAGAGTCATTATATTATAGGATCAAGTAAATTTTCTTGAAAGTCTTGTTAGATTACTACCATGATTTCACCTACATCTTCTTTATCACTCTAAAATGTAAAATCAACCTAGATCAATTATTATTGTAACATTTTACTCTGTTAATGAATATAATATCTTTTTTTGTAAGATATTATCTTTTGCATTTCAATTTTATTTCATATTCATGTTTAAATGATCATTAGTGTATATAAAGGAAAATGCAACTAATCTATTAATCAATCCTATCTCAGAAAAGATAAATCTTACTCACACTTTTTATTTTTGATATGTTATATATTCAAGGTCATGACCAAGATGGATCTGCTAGACCTAACCAATTACCATAACAACATCACTAGAGAGGGTTCCAAAGCCTCTAGTCAAGAAAAACTATGTAATAACCCTAGTTAGGTCTTATGTTTTAATATTCACATAAGTAAATGATAAAGAACGTAAAATATAATCTAGTTCTTACTAAAGCTTGTGGCACAAAGTGGGGGTAATAAACATAAAAATTAAACATGCATAGAAGATCTATACTCATGTCAATGTATAAGAAATCCTAATGCATGGGAGAGAAGTAAAAATTCAAATATATCTACTCTTACAAAGGAGGAATATATTTATGAATTTTTACAAATTCAAATTCAATATCTCCCTTGGCCAAGGTGATTTGTAAGAGGTTGTTGTGTTATTTAAGGATAATAAGGATAAGTCATCTCTAGGCTACACAACCTCTCTATACATCTAAAATAATTATTCACAATACAAGATCTATATCTCCAAATAAAGTATGAAACCCTAAGCTATGCTCCTCAAGTAGAATGGTGGATAAGAATATGCATAACATAATACTCTTTTTCTTCTCTTTATTATAAATGACAAAAATAGAAGTGTATATATAGATTAATGTAACCCTAAACCTTTTGAAAGGTTTAGTTAATAGGGTTTTCCCAATCGAATCTATATTATTTTTTGATAAAAATAACTTAGGTCTCAGTTTAGGCTAGACATAGCCAACCTAGACCCATAACGTGATTTTTATAATTTGAATATAGGATTGGCCCAATCAACTCTATATTGTAAACAACTAAACTTTTAGTATAGATTCGGCCTAGGCCAACTTATTACTGTAAAAGGTAAAAGAAGGTTTTTGACATAGACAAGGGAAAAAACTAGGCAGTATAAATATAAAATAAACATTTAAGTATAAGTTGATAATTAGACATGGGCATATGGTTTATTATAATTTAATTTATATTTTATATTTATACTTTTAGGATGTTTGAGAGTGGTTTTATACCTCTAGGATCTATAATGAAAATTATACATATTGGAGGGTCCTACTATATTTCACACATAGCCACATTTTAGGGTTTTAGAATTTCAAACTTAGCCATATTTTAGGATTCTAGGATTTTAGGGAGGAATCATAGGAGGAAAATGGATAGACACTATAAGGAAGTTGGAAAAATGGTAGGAATGATACAAAGACACAAAAATCTTGTGAAGTACTAGTGGTCTTCCCACACCTTTTCTAGTATACCCTTTAAGACATGCACTAAGAGAGATTGAAACTAGATAGGTTACTACAAGAGAGGAAGTGTAAGTGGTAAAGTTAATAAAAATATTGTATGTATACAATTAGTGCTATGTTAATTGGATTAACAATTTTCTACTTTGTGAATGTCTTGGTTATGATGTGCTTCATTATTATAATCTATGTGTGAGTTATTTCATTTCTCTTTTGTTAGTTCTAATAATTTATGTGCCAAGTTAAAAATTATTATATGGAATTTATGTGTTTTAAAAAATAAAATCTTATTACTTATAATTAGTGAGATCTCACATTGAAGGCATATTCTTGATTCCCTCATACTCTTCCCACTATATGTTATTGGAGGTATGAGTCTAGTGAAACTCAATCTATAGTGGTATAACTATGGTAGGGTAACTTGGTTCAATGACCATTACATTATTCTCATTTTAGACCTTGAGGCTTTCCTTTTCTTCCTTACCCTTCCCTCTCTTTTGCATTTTTTAGTGTAATTTAAATACCCTTTCCCCTTATGTTTTGAAAGAATAAGCCCAACAGTAAAACATTCATAACCATCTTTAACCCATATGAAGTACATTAGATTGAACTTTCAAGGTTGATACTACATATCTTTGGGAATATTCATGTATGATCCATTTGTGAAGTCTAATACCCATAGTCATACCTTGGGTTGATCCTAGATTAGTCTTAGAATGAAGGATGAAAGTTCATAGTTATCCCCACCTTCCCCATTTTAAAGAATGCCCAATCTCATGGGAATCTCATGATAAAGATCAAATTGGAGAAAAAAATATCTAACACTAGATAGAGGGACTCAAAATACTTCATTCTTGTTTTTGATTTAGATTATTTTATGATTATGTTAGGTTTGGTTTGTTGGTAACAATGTGCTAACCATTGTTTGATTATGAGGCATCTCAGAAACTAGTTCACCTATTACTACTAATAGGTCCTATCAATTTAGGTTGATAATTTCCCCCTAATTTTCCATATAAAACCTAAGTCTAATCAACCTATACCTACCATGATTCCTATCATTTATTCTCCACAACCTATCCCATGTTCACAACCCAAGATGGCCTAGTTAGTTGGCTCAACCATTAATCTCTTGGGAGTTGTCCATGATCTACCCAAGAATCTTGAGAGGTATCTTCCTCATTTCATCTCTGGTGTGGGATGAATTATGGAGGAACACATAACCTCCTATAAGACTACCTTGGGACTCTTGAATTTAGAACATGAGGATGTGGCATACAGGTTGTTCCCTTTTACCTTGATAGACTCTATATGTGATTAGTTACTAAACCTTCCTGAAGACTTTATAACAAGTTGAGACCATTTTAATTCTACTTTCCTCACCCAAATTTTCTAGGTAATATACCCTAATGTATTGTACTATTATTTTACTTATATCAAAAGAGATCCCAATGAGCCCATTAAAAATTATAATGCTAGGTTCCAAAATGTGTATAGTTGGGTAACTGTGATCTACCAACCCAACCCTCAACTAGCACTTGAAATGTATAAGAATGTGTTGGAACCTTGGATGACCATGTTATTAAGAATAGATCTAACTATAACTGACCTATCATCAACATATGTAGGAGCTATCAAAGTGTATAGACAACTAAACCCCCAAGGTCACACAATGACCCTCCCACCTAGCATCCTACCATAGATACATGCAATCAAATTCTTAACTAGTGTTAACTATAATACACCTATGTCTTAGTCACTCCCTATAATGTATTAACTCTTGCTTAAACATCCCATTTCAAACCAGTAATTAGGTTTCCTAAACCTAGGGGTCAAGATCTGATTACCTGGACTTAAAATTAAGTGATGTTAGCTTTAGCCAATAACACCCATACCATGCCTCAAGAGTCCACTAAAAATGAGCTATATGCCATTTAGTGGATGGTACAAAAACTCAACAATGACTTCCTAGGATTGAAGATATAGATGATTGATTCTGATGTTGAAATCTCAAATAAGAAATTCACATATCAAAGACCAAATATGAGCTACAAATGACCTTACAACCCCATATAACCTTCACCTAATAGGCTCTGTAAGATCAATATATTTTAGATATCCTTACCTAATTGGTTTCAAGTACCTAACCTAATAATACATGAGGAGATAGACTACATGGATATTGGTTTTGAGATCTTCCAAAATTAAATGGAAGAATATGAGGTAGTCTAAAATAACCCAAAATCATCTAACTTGAGTAAAGCGTCTAGTACTACTATGGTGTTGGAAACCATGGATTTTCCTAGCCAAGAAGAAAATGAGATAGAGGAAGGTATTAGTGAGGTAAAAGAATTTCAATAGTTATAAAGGATTAGTTATTCCCTTAGGAGTAGGAAGTAACAACATCCCCTTACTACCTCAAACCCCTAAATAATGGTGAAATACCACTAGACAAAAACATTAGGAATGATCCTCCACATCTAGAATCTCAAGATCCTAAAGCACCTATGGAAACCCCACCATTATAAAATAGAGGGAGTTTAATAGAGTCAAGATATGAATAAGATCAAGGCTAACATTACCTTTCATGATCCTGCTCAAATCAAAAAATAATGGGATATGCTATTAAAGTCTTTGACTCAAAATATGACCATACAGGTCCAACCTAAACTAAGATTAGAACACACCATTGTGTTTATTAAAAAAAAAAATAAGATGGAGGTTCCCCCATTTATTTTAACCATCTAGTTTTTTATAAATAATATATATAACTTATTAGTAGATGAAGGAGCCTCAACCAATGTGATGTTAACATGAATATGTGATAAACTCATTCTAACCCCCATAAAATCATACAAGGTAGTGGTCCAATTAGATAATTCAGAGGTGAAAGTGATATGTGAGCTATTAAATGTCCATATATAATTGGAATATGAGCCTAGGATTCAAAACTTTATAGACATTAAAGTGGTTGACATCCTAGAAGCCTATGGCATGCTCCTCAATAGAGATTGGTCCAAAGCTCTGAATGGGTATATATCCACATATTTTTCCCATATGTGGATCATGGAGAGGATTAGACAAAAAAATAAGAGTAGATAGGCAAACATGCATGAACCATATGATCACCTAATACAATGCTATTAATGAGAGGATAAACTTAGTTTCCTTGAACCTAGGTATCTACATGCTAATCACAAAGCCTCCAAAAAACAAAATTAGTCATAGTCTAGGTTTACTTGGCCTATGGTATATTTATATAGATAAAACTTGATACAAAAAAGGTATGGTGGATAGTGTTATGATTATAAATCCCTTAGGGAGGAAACATCTAGTGTCTTATAGGCAATAATTTCTTTGCACAAATAACTTGATGAAGTACAATGCTCTAATCATGGGATTACAATTTGCATTGACACACGAGGCAAATGAACTAAGAGTATTAAGTGACTCTAAATTGATTGTCAACAAAATCAAAACTATGATTTAGTGTAAGCTATAACACCTTAGAAGGTATAAACACATACCTTGGGATCTAATTGAAATATTTAACACATTCAATATCATCCTTATTCCCCAAGAGGAAAACCAAGTAATATATTCACTAACATCTGAAATAATAAACCTAACCCTTATAAATGACATAGAGTTGCAATATTTATGTATGGAACACATATCATATCTTTTTATCCCATAAAACATGACTAACTTCTAGGTCTTTGAAGATACCAATAAATCATCTAGTTCCTTAAAAACAAGGGGATATTTGAGGCCAAAATCATTTATGGAAAGGATAAAGACAACACTAGGAATCAGTTGGATAGGGAAGGGATCCTGAACATTCATGGGAACCAGATCCCAAAGGGGATGATTTCTATAGAAATATAATTTGATGTGTTAGACCCAACCTTCCAAACTATAAGGCCTAAGATTCAAGACCAAAATAGGTGACTCATTAATTTTGGCCCTATGGAGAATACCTAGATAGTTATTGCGGGTCCATATTAAACAGACCATGAATTGGAACAATTATGAAGGTTATTATTGAGGTACAAGGATATGATTACCTATTATTATGGACATCTAAAGGTATTTTACTTGAGATTAATTACTCATACCATCCCCCTAAAACCTAGCCAAAAAACCTTCAAACAAAGATAGAGGTTGGTGAATCCAATTTTAGAGCCCTTGATTCATAAGGAAGTCCACAAGTTACTCTCTACATGGATAATTTTCCCAGTCCACCACTCCACCTAGGTGGATAACCTATTCCCCAAAATAAAAATGATGAAATATACCTTTGTGTGGACTTCTAGAACTTGAACTGGGCTTCAAATAAAGTTAATTACCCATTACCCTTATTAGATAAGGTGATCCAAATGGTGAGTGGGTCATAGATCAAGTTCTTCATAGATTAATTATTAGACATAACCAGGTCCTGGTCAACCTAAGGGATAGAACTAAAACTAATTTCACCACCAAGTGGGGCACATTTACTTATAAACAAATGCTTTTTAGACTAATTAATGTTGGTGTAACCTTTTAAAGGGCAATGGAATTTGCCTTTGAGGGTTTGATAGGTAAGTGCATAATATTATATATGGATGAGATAATTATTTTTTAAAATAAAATTTAGATCATGTCACCACTTGTAAAGTGTATTTGAAATATGTAAAAGATATGACATCTACTTAAACCCAAAGCAGGGCATGTTTGATGTCACTTAAGGTAAGATTATTAGTCACATTGTCATAAAAGAATATATTGATCCCAAAAGGGTGGATATAATTTCTAAACTACCTTTACCTAATAAAAATAAGTAACTAAAATCTTTCTTTTGTAAAATCAACTTTGTGCGTAAGTTTATTTTTGGATTCGTTGAAATAATTAAGCCCTTAAATTTAATGTTGAAATAATACACTAAAGTGGAGTGGCACACAAACCCAAGGAAATATTTCCATGATATCAAATATGTAATCATGCAAGACTCTTTCCTCATCAACTCAAACTATACATAGGACTTATATGTCTACCCTTTCACTTTAGATCACACCATTATCACTTGCCTCACCCAGAGGTTATAAGGAAAAGAACACCCCATGGATTTTATGAGCACTAATATTAAAGATGTTGAACTCTAGTATTCTAACTTAGAAAAGAATGCCTACATCCTAGTTAAGGAAATAAACAAATTTAGGCATTACATCCTCTAAAATGGAGTACATACTAGTATCCTAGACTCAATTATAAAGCAAATTTTGGGGTAGAATGAGATAGGTGAAATAAGAGGCTGATGGATGATGAATTGTAAGAGTATGACTTGGAAATAAAACCATCCAAACTTGTTAGGGGGAAAGGCCTTACCCATATGATCACAAATATAGACCCAATAATCATGATACATAAGGGAGACCAATAGAGTGTATGACACTTAGAATAGTATGCCCAAGTCATATAATTTATACTCTATGGAAATGAATCCTCAAGACTCAACCATAAATAAAGAAGAGCCCTTCAATTAAAGGCCATGCACTATATGCTGAAGAGAAGAGTTACCTTTAGAATAAACCACAAAGGAATATAGCTCTAGTGTGTAAGACAAGAAAAGGTCAAGAACATAATGTAAATTTTACATGAAAAACTAGGAACCATCCATCCCATAGCAAATGTCATGGCTCAAAAAGTTCTCAAGTTTGGTTCCTATTAGCCCACACTATTAATAGATGTTTAAGATCATGTTTATTTTTACCACCAATGCTAAACCTTTGCTAAAAGATAAATGCATGTTGTAATGCCACTAAAACCTATTATAGATTCATCACCATTCACACAATGGAGACTATATTTTGTGGGGGTGATTAACCTATATTCATTAGTCAGCCATAAATTCATCCTTACAAGTACAGACTACTGTACTAAATTGTCCAAGGTAGTTACAACCATGAGAAACATTGCTACCAAAGTCATCAATTTCCTAAAAAATGCCATAGTCACCCATTTTAGAGTCCCCATTTATTTAATATATGATAATGGCCCCGACTTTCAATCCAAAGAATTTATAGAGTGGGACTATGATAATGGGATCATGTTGAAGTTCTCATCAAATCACTACCCAAAAGGGAATAGATTGGTATAATACACTAACAAGAACTTGATCGATGCCATCAATAAATCAATTGGAGAGAAGCCTTGGGAATGACATGAATGTCTAAATTTTTCCTTATGGGATGACTAAACTAGGTAAAAATAGGTCCTAAAAATATCTCCTTTCTTTCTAGTCTACAGATTGGAGCCAATCATGTTGGTTACTCTTAAAATCCTGATTTATAAGATCTTACAATAATTCATGGATCCAAATGACAAAGTGAACTCCAAATTGATAGACCTAATTTAGTTAAAGGAAGCCTAAGATGAATCTTTTTTGAGCTTTAACAAGCATCAATACATATTAAAGAGGTGGTTTGATAAGAAGGAAAATATTAAGACCTTTAAAATATTTGACTTGGTCCTAATGTGGGACAAGGCCCATGAAAAAAAGGCCAACATTCAAAATGTTATCCCATATGGATTAGACCATACCAGATAGCCAAAATACTAGGCTAGAATGCCTTTTGTCTCTCAAATATATTAAATATAATGACTTACCACTTATAATAAATGGGCAGTTCTTGAAAGACTATTTCTCGGTTATCCCCTCCAAAGTATTCTCTAAGTAATCCGAGTAGCAGGTGGTAATGTATATATTAGATATATTTGATTTAATTATGTGTTTCATTTCATCATGTTTTTTTTATGTTACATGATTTTATTTTATTTTGTGTTTTCCCATTCAATCCCTTATTTATTCTGCATTGTTCCTCTAAAGCCCAACCATTGTTAATAACTGCTTCAAATGGTTTCAAAACCCAAAAGGATTGTTGAATAATAGGAAGCCCTAGGTTAAAACCTTCAATATAAGTGATTATAATATATTAATGTAAAATTATGACATTCCAAATCCAAGAGGCAAATGATTCTAAGAGAAACAGGTGGATTTTAGAACAACCTACACCTTAGGATGGACACTGAGTTACACTTAAGATAATGACTCAAGAATATACTAGATTATTCAAGTTGATCAAGGACTAGCTAAATATTCATAACTCTATCCTTATATATTCACCCTTGGATTGGTCTTAAACCCCCAATGGATGAGACTAATAAATAATTAACTTTTCATGGGAATCTTAAAAAAGAATAAAGAACACATATAGAATTTAAATTCTGAGTCTACCTTGAAAAGGATATATAGGCAATCTCCACCATAGGCTTTCGGTCTTAGCTAGTAGTAGAAAAAGGCCATAAATGGGACTGGATACATCTCTATTAAGGTTATAGATGCCATTCTAGTAGCATATAAATGCCCTAACCATCCCCTCAAGCCATCAAGCCTAAAATGCCATAGAGGAAGTATGATAACTAGTCCAACCATGATTACTTGAAGGTAATCCAAGAATAAATTAAAAATAAAAATCACTTCTCACACACACTAGTGGTCATATATAGGGTGGAAGCTCAATATGTTACTTTTTATTTCAATAATTTAGTTCCTCATATTTTTTGTGGATAATAAAGACATGCTATACAATCTCTATGTTGAATAAGGAAAGAATAAGAAACTAGTTGGGTTCTAAGTGTTTCATATCAAATTACCCATAGAAGTTACCATTTATTATGGCCAAAATTCCCCCTTTACTTCTAAGTGGGGAACACATCTAAAAATATCATGAACTAGAGCTTTAGATTCCTTTCTTTTATTCTTTTCAGTGATACCTACTCAAATATTTAAAATATGCATCACCTTAATTTATTCAATAGTAATGGGCCTATTTTTTTCATCTTTAGAACTAAGGAGTGTTTGTTATTTTTATAAATCATCAAGTTATAGTTGAAATTCATTTGAATCTCCCAAATTCTAGTTCCCTTATTGGATCAATAGACCCATTGTCCTCCATGGTAAATTGAGTTCTCCATATCTAATAAGTAAGTTTTAATGCATTATATTATTTTTGTCTTTCTTGCTTGGTCATTTTTGTGAATTTTATAGATCCTATCCTAATGGGAAGGAACCACATTATCATGATTTATAGTGGATAGTCCCCCAAACTTATCAGAGAGGTCAAATCTTGGGAGAACTTATCCAAATGGGAAGGCACCACATCACCATGAGTTAGCGTGGGTCGTCCCTTAGATATATCAAAGATGTGAGATCCTAGGTGAGATTTATTGAATTTAAAGGCACCACACACCATGAATTAGAATATAAAATATAAAAACATTTTTGAAATATCAGATCTCTAGAGAGATTGACTAAATGGGAAGGTGCCACATCATCATGAGTTAGAGTAGCTAGTCCCTCAAACCTATCATAGATGTCAAATTTTGGGAGAGCCCAATCAAATGGGAAGGTGCTGAATCACTATGAGTCAAATTAACCTATCCCATAGATTTTTCAAAGATGTTATATCCTAGGAGATCCTATCCAAATGGAAGGTTTCACATTGCACACGTCAGAGTAGCTAGTCCCATAGACCTATAAGAGATGTTAGAGCCTAGGAGAGCCTAACTAAATGGGAAGGCACCACATCACCATGAGTCAAAGAGGCTAGTCCCTTAGACATGTTAGAGATGTTAGATCCTAATATAGCCTACCCAAATGGAAAGATGCCACATCACCATGAGTTAGATAGGCTAGTCCCCTAGACCTATCAAAGATTTTAGATTCTAAGAGATCCTAAATAAATGGGAAGGTGCCACATCACCATGAGTCAAAGATGCTAGTAACCTAAACTTGTCAAAGATGTTAGATCCTAGGATTGATTTCATAAATGGGAATGTGACATGTTTCCATGAGTAAGAGAGGTTAGTCCCTCGCACTTGTCAGAGTGTCAAATTTAGGAGAGCCTAGATGAAACAGAAGGTGCCACATCACCTAGTATGTGAATAAGATAGTTACCACTTAAGACCCCAATAAGATTAGAATGAAGTACATATGAGACTTGAAAGCCTATAAAAAATGACACATGTCTATAAATGACACATCACTTGACCTATGGGATCAATATGGGGTAGGCAGACATGCCTAGGCACTAACCATTAATGGAAAGACCAATGAGCATACATGTGTCAAAACATAAGAGCTAGCTAAGAAGCCTCTAAGAGATGTGATGACATACCTAACATGCATTAAGAATTAATGTAATGGGAAGTTAGACCCTATTAGATAGTTTTAAAAACATGTCATTATCATTGCTATATATAATTAGTGATGGAGGATCATGGGCTCAAAATTAAACTCTAGATTTAGAAATAAAGGGAGAAAATCCATCCCCCAACTCAAATTAAAATTCACAAAAAGTGATCCACCAAACAACATTAATATAGGGAAGGTCCTAGGTTCACATGTATCATAGACATATGTCCAAGGTGACCTAGATGTACAATGGAGTCTTGATTAAGCCTCCAAGAGTATGAAATTGGCACTCACATAAATATTTATTTAGGAGGGGAACCCAATTATATATCACACCCATCAAGATCTATTTTCCCTCACCAAGGTGATGACTACCAATGGAGAGGATAAGATGACTGAAGACCCAATATTTTTCCTCCAATATACCCACAACATGTCCAAGAAGCTCTTAGAGGACATGTAGAGCTAAGTCTAGACTCTCAAAGCCTAAATGAAGAGTATGTTCCCAATCAGACCAATCACGTAGATCATATATGCCTTCTTACTAATTTTCTTAATATTTGGGAAAGTAGTGGAGACTTGGGCTTAAACCTACATAATTATATAGTGGACTCAGGCCTACATGGGGAGGATCACAAATATCGATGGGAAATTACAAAAACTATAGGTGGTAGTCAAAAATGGGATGTTCCTAGTGCTCAAATTGATGCCAACCTAAGATTTGGGGTTATACCAAACATATGTTAGGAACATGAGAGCTAAAATGGATTAATGGTTAGCCTTGGCCCAAACTACAACATGACCTTTGGAATATGGTGAGAATAATATATTGGCCTACTTTAAAGAGGTCAATATATCTATGTTATTCCACTCAGATGGCATCTTGCTCAACCAAGGGGAATTCAGAGTCCACTTGGGTCTATTTAACTAGGTTATGAGGGAGAAAGTAGCCAAAGTGAACCAATAAGGATCTTAAGTGGTGCTAGACCTATTAACTTAGTCCAAAATGAGCATCAACCAAGTATCCAGAGTCCAAGCATCAATGGAAGTAACTTTATAAATCATTTGGATATAGGTAGCTCAGGTTGAGGATATCTTTAGGGAGCCACCAATAAAATTATCTAAGATTTATAAGGATATTGACCTCATGGTATCCATGTTGGAAGATAAGAGTGCCTAGTATAAATGGTTAAGATTTGGTCCCTCTCAACCTCTTCCTCATGTCAATTAGTGGTCCCTCATAGATCTTTCATAGGTTTATAGGGATTGTTTTAGTTCAAATTTTGAAATACAATTATAAATTTAATGAGTGGCAATTGTGTCTTAGGATGGGATCCTTGTACTTTTTGGAGGTGATCCCTAATCTATATCTATTTAAGGAAGATCCATATTGTATTATAGGGTCAACCAAAATTACTCAAAAATGTTATCATATTACTGCCAAGATTTCACCTGCATTTCTTTCATCACTTTTGACTATAAAATCAGCTTAGATTGATTATTGTAGAAACATTTTACTCTTTTAATGAAAACAATCTCTATTTTATACAAGAAGGTCTCTTCTATGTTTCAATTTTCTTTTGTCTTCATGTTTAAATGATCATTAGTGCTAAGTTAATTGGATTAACACTTTTATAATTTATAAATGTCATGGTTATGATGTACTTAGTTATTGCGATCTCTATATGAGTTATTTAATTTATTTTTTGGTAGTTCTAATAATTTATGTACCAAGATACAAATTATCTTATTAAATTTATGTGTTTTTGAAATAAACTCTTAGTACTTATCATTAATGAGATCTCACATTGACAGCATATTCCTAATTCCCTTAGACTGTATGTTCATGGAGGTATAACTCTAGTGAAACTCAATCTACAATGGTATAAATATGGCAAAGCCACTTAGTTCAATGGCCATTGCATTGATCTCATTTGAGACATAGAGGATTTAATTTTATACCTTACCCTTCCCTATCTTTTGTGTTTGTTTAGTAGAAACACAATAGCATTTCCCCTTATGTTTATAAATAATAATCCCAATAGTCAAATATTCATAACCATATTTAACTGTAGACACCTAATAATAACACATGATAGTTTTCAATGTTACCCTACCCTTATAATGATAACTGGACCCATTTGGGCCCTAAAATTTCTAAAACACTTTTTAACTCATCATTTAATTCACCCTTTTGTTACCAAATTTTCCTTATACCGAAGACTGTCAACGGTTAGGGTAACCATCGATGGTTAGTCTAGCCATCAATGGTTAGTCTAACCATCAATGATTAGGTCCTCTCTTTTGCTTTAGCCAAATTTAAATCATGGCTAGCTCATTATGCAAGATTGGGAACTTTAAAAATGACAACTTGTCTTTAAAACAAAGATTTTAAAGATGTGAAAATAGGCAACTTTACCCTTGATCAAATTAACAACTTATTTCATCCCATTTAGTAACTTTTGCCAATAAAATAAGTAGAGGAACAAGAGAAAGAGAGGATTAGTTATCAAGTTATTAGGTATTCAAGATTTCTTGTAGGTATTTAGCATCCATATCAGTGAGTAAGCATCATCACTTGAGATCTAAAACTCTATCAAAATCACTATAGAAGGCCCAAAGCACCATCACTCTGGCCACATCACTCCAAACTTCTTCCATTTTATTAAAATTATTTTATGCTTGTGTTATTTTATTTATCTATTTTTAGTACCATTACCTTACTTAGTCCACCTATACCCCATTTTCCACTTTCTAGCCTCGTATCTACCTCTATTTGCACAAATCCCCAATCTGTAATTTTTGATTTATTCACCTCCAAATTTACACATGCAATCACTGATGGTTTACCTCAACTAATGATGGTTCTCCTAACCTCGGATATTTCCCTATGGCATTATTTTTTCAACAAGCATTTTTAACCCTTTTGCCTCAAATCAAGCTCTACTTTCTATGTTTCCCTCTGATCACAGGGCATTTTTTAATTTTTTAAAACCAGACCCCAACCATTTTAGCATTTAAATTTGATATTTTTTTTAAATAATAAAGTTATCACTTGATTTTTAACATGTATTTACTTTCATATCATTAGATACAAATATCATTTTTTATCATTTCAGACTTGATTATTATAAAAGTGGATTGACAACCTCCTAGCAATCATTGTGCTTCTTGGATCTGGCACACGCTATGCAGTCCACTCAACCAATCATATAACTACCCCATTTCAAGTGTCTGTACTAATTGAAAGTTATTCCTTATTAGCCAAAGAGGATTTTCCACCTTCATCTGGATTCATGCATGCATTTTACTAGGTATTGTTCTACACACCCTAATCACTAGATTTCTTTTATTTACTTTTAAAATTAATAAATGAGGAAAATAAATAGAAACATTTTATCATGCCTGATGGGACCCATGAGTTTTCTTGGTTTCATATATGTTATAAGACATTTAGATTTGTATTAGTGAAATTCATTTATTTGTCTTTCATTCTTTCTTTATGTAAAATCAAAAACAAAAAATATAAGTTTTAGTTGCATCCATCCTAGGATTAGGATTACATTTTCATATTGAATTTAGTTTCATCTTAGTTATTCTATTTTCATTGAAAATAAATCAAAAAAATTTCATTTTGGTTAAAATTGACTACATATATTGTTTTTTTGTTTGTCTTAGTTCATCTAGACTAATTAAGTAAAGAAAATTAATCATAGAACCACAAATGTTACACAAACTAAACTAGTTAAATAATCAACACATCAAACATACTTGAGATAAGCCCCAACTAGGATTTCATCACCTAACAGTAACCTTATCCCTTCCCAGCTATCCTACTTGGATTTCACCACCAAGGGGAGAACCAACTCAGCTCTCTAATTGAGTATAAAATCTAAACTCAGTATATTTTGGCTAAGTATCTGACACTCTTACCATTATGGGACCATCAAGTAAGGTGGTAGGCCCTAATACCAAGCCACATACTAAATGTCAATATATATTTTCTCTCTTGAGTGCCTAAATAACTTGAAAGTAGCCTTAGATTGCCTCTTTAGTACTCTATTTACAATCTAAATCATAAGCCAAAAGTGATTTAAAAGTAATCCTAGGATAAATGCACCTAGAGTGGATGTATTTATTACTTTGAATTCTTTTTGGTTACTTTTTTTTTGAGGTGTGAGTTTCATCATAAATTTCCCCTAATTTTTCATATGATATTTACTAGACAACAACTAAGAAATCAAACCAATCAACCACCTCCATCCTTTTCTTCCTCCATGGAGCATAATTCTAATGATGAGGGCTCACCTCATCCTTCCCCCATCCTAACAAAATTATAGTTTTATCTAAAGGTGATGATGACTTCACCACTTTCCTTGACAATAATCAGGGAGCTCTTCAACATTACCTTAACACCAAGCCCCATTGAGACTCCCTTACTTTGGTTCTTCCTACTAATCCTATTTATGGAATTCCCTCTCATGTTATGGTGGGTTCCACCTCAAACCAAACTTTACTAACCCTCACCTCACATTCTTCCAACATTCCATCCACCACTACCCAAACTCAATCAAATGTTCCACCTTCTAACCAAACACCTCCTACCACACCCCATACTTCACATGTAGATTCATCCCTACCTTTAATTACCTATACGCCACTTACCATGGGGTTATATTCTACCCCCGCTTCATCCCTTCCTATTTCACTTAAATTTTTCTATTATTCAAAATAAGTTAGTAAAACTAGAAATACAGGTTATGGTATGAATACTTAATAAAAAGTACATGTATTGAATTAGAAGATTGTGAAGAGATCCTCTTTGGCTTGGGATGATGACCTATATATAATAAATCACTAAAGCAAACTTGTTTGTTAGACAGATAGTAAGGTGGATTGCCTAGTAATAGCTAGATCCTAAAAGTGAGAGCTTCTTTAGGGGTTGTCAATCCACTAGTGTAGACACCGAAAAAGTGTCTAACCCTTGGTCCTTTCTCCCTCCTAGTCCTCCCTGGTCCCTAACCCACCTAAGTCTTATTAATTGGAAATAAACATCTATTTTTAATTAAATAAGGCCCCTTTAACCCCTCCCTCCTTTGACACCTCACCTAGGACACCTCGCCTAGACACCTCACCTTAGACTAAGTCTTTCCCTATGACTCACTCAAGATCTCTCCCTAATTCTTCTAACCTCCTAACAAACTCCCGTGCGTATTTAGCACGACCCTCGGCATTCTCCAACGCATAAGAACACTTGGCGGATAAAAAATGGGCTTGGTGGCTTGTTCTGCCCGTTCTAACTGCGCCGACGTCGGCCACCTATCGGCCGACGCCGGCAGAAGCACCGACGTCAGTTATACTTAACAGACTTCTCTTCCTCTTTCCGGGTAATCACAATCACAATCAAAATCAGAAGTTTTTGAATCTCGGGTGATCTAACAGACGAATCTCTCTCTTCCGGCGAAACAAAGCTCTGGTGCTCTTGCTTTCTGGTGTTCTGGCATCTTGTTTTCTTGCAGGAATCAGCATACTTGACAACTTCTCTCAGGGACTCAGATCTTGTATCCAACGTTTCGTACCGGGACTGCATGCTATCTTCATCAACTATTCAACGCAGATAAGTACTTGTGCTGTCTTTATTTCTAGATCATTTTATTTATATCAAATACTCTGTCTTCTGTCTATTCCAATATCCTTTACCATAATCTTCTTTGTTCCTCCCGGAGACGCTGAAAAGCTCTCTCTCCTGTCCATTTGCCTTTTCCACCTGTCGCCTCTGTTACTTACCCAGTTTATTCCCAGACAATATTCTCTGTCCCTTAGACCTCAAATAGACCCTCACAGACCCCAGACCCCCAAACAAGATCATACACTATCCTATAACCTTGAAACCAACCCTGTAACCCAGCTCTTGACTATTGCCCCGACCGACGCAAGTCACTTCCCCAACTGACGTCGGCAACCTTCTGACCGACGACGGCAATACCACCAACGTCGGTGACTGTGTTTACCAGATTACAGACTTTCAGGTACGCATTTGTTTTTAGTCTTTTCTTTTCACATCTTTCAATATTTCTCTTTTCTATTTTTATCATATTTTGTCTAAAACAGTGGATTGTCATCCTTGACGAAGCCTTAGAGCTTCAAGGACCAAGCTTTTGCTTGGCAATCCACTCTCTTTTTGACTAACATTCTTTGTGTTTTTAGTGTTTATCTCTTTCAGGTGTTATTCCTTCACAGCCAAAGAGGAGTATTCACAGCGTCTGGATTTACGGTGCGCAGTCTTTATCCAGGTACTTCACAAGCCTTGTCCATTACTTCTTTAGTTTCTTCTTTCTCTTAAATCTGAAAAAGCAAAATTTTGAATAGAAACAACTAGTTTAGAATAATTAAGTTAATAAAATAGAAATAAAGTACTTGCATCAATGATCAAAAGGTACTAAAACTAATAACAAGAATTTTTTGATAAAGATATATGCTATAATGATCAAATTAGTGATAAACTAATTAGTGTTAGTGTTAATGGGTCAAGGTATGGCTCAAAAGGTCTGAAAGGGGTTTATGAACAATAAAAAACTACAAAAAGTGAATTAGGTTAGGAAAAGGAGGTGAAATTAGATTTTTGTCTTCTTTACCATAGCTGACCATCAATGGTTGGGTTAACCATTAGTGATTAGGCTTGACCATCAATGGTTAGGCTGACAGTTAATAGTTGACTATGTCCAAAATTAGGTTTGATCAATAGAAGATTAATAGGATCCATAGATGAATTTTGGGGGTTGGGTAAAGGATAAATTTATTACAAAATAGAAATAAATTACATGAATAGTAATAAACAAAATCATGTCTTACTAGAAGGGGGTTGGATGAGTAGAGGACATAGTTGGCCTATAGATAGGATCTAGCTTGATTTCATTAGAGTAATGGTGCCTAGAAGCTTGGTTGAGAGGTGATGACAAGTTAGCTCTTAACAAAATGGCTGGATAAAATAGATGATGCTGGTTTACCTATAAAAGAAAACTCTAAGTACCTGATCTCTTGATAATAATTACAAATCATTTCACTCTTACAGCTCTCTCCTTCTTATAGGCAAGGGTCAAAGGTTTAAGAGGGAGTGTAACTGGGACTTCTAAATATAGTTCATTTATGCAATGTCTCATAAGGATATTTGGATGACTTATATTTAGAAAAGGTATATGGTAGTTTGCATGGTGTTTATATGTAGAAGGTTAGGTAGTTGAACTTAATCGTCGATATTTGGGTTGACTATCGATGGTTAGCATGAGCATCGATGGTGGATGCTAAACATAAAAATAGATTAAAGGGACATGTTTAAGCCTAGTAAAGATAAATTCATGAAAATATGCCCAGGTAAGGAAAAAATGTCTGAAGAGGGGTCAAAACACTTGGAAATGTATGTGTATATTTTTGGTGTCTACATTTTGGCCCTTTTTTGTGTGGCTTGAATCGATAAGCTGAAAAAAAATAGAATTTGGGTAAGGTCAAGGTTTCCTTGAATTAGGAGGTATTCCCCCTTAAATTGGGATGTGATGAGGTTGAATAAAATTAAGTCAAGGTTTTATAAGTGGTAGGGTGAGATGCAGAACCTATAAATAAAAGATGACTAAGTGTGATAGGGTAGATCATGTAAAGACTAAAGTTACCAATGTTAATAAATAATAAGGTTGGTGTGAAGGATACAAGTGACTAATGTATTTAATGACTACTATAGGCATGGTAGTGGGATACACTTATTAGTCTCTAAGGTAGATTTAGTGTTTTTCTAGGTATCCAAGGTAGGAGGTGCTCCCATGAAAACACCAAATGGGTCAATGTGTGATGGGTATCTAAAGTAAGAAGTGTTCCCATGAAAACATAAATGATCTAGTTGTTATACTAGGTAGTGAAAAAAAAACAAATAGGTAACCTAGCAAGGTTGATCAGTACAATAAAAATTACCTAGGAAAAGTCATTGCAATACATGCACATAGTTCGAGTAATAAGGTCATCATTGAGGTGGATGCAGGAAAATGGGTGGGTTTTGGTATGTTCGAGTTGACTCCATGTGCACCAGGAAAGTAGATTCTACCTACATAGTGAAGGGGATTCAACATCCCATAATAACTTTAGGATGAATGTAGTTCTTACTCAAAGGGTAGTGTTGAGGTTGATTCTTAGTTGAATAGGTCACTGAGATTTGGACTAATTTATGACTAAGTGATAAAAATGCCTGAGGAGAATGGAAAATTTCAAGGTGAACATGGTCAAATGGGGTTGGTTAGGAAAGGTTTGATTTATTGAAGGGTAAGGGTCATGTTTTTTATCCCATAAAGACAAGTTTTAGGTTGCTTTGTGTTGAAAAATGAGAAAGAAAAAATATGTGCCCCTAATCATTGATGGTTATGGCATAATTGATATATGATATTAATGATATGTATATGACTTTTGATTCTAGCTTGCATGCCAATGTAGCAAGATGTATATTTTGAGAGAGAGCTGATATTGATACATTATCACATGTATTATTTTGACTATTTGATGTATATGATATATGACATTTGATGTTTTATGTGATTCTCATGTTTGTGATTTATGTTTATGGATGCTCATGGTTTATGGATATTGGACTTATTAGTTTAGACATGTGATATGTAGAAAATTGAATTATGATGTTTTAATAATGTTCATGGTTAGATAAGATATGTTATAGAGGGATACATGTTATGTTGAATGGTGTATGCTATGATGTTTTGCTTATTGACTTGGTTTATGGTGTAATAACATGTTTAGAAGCTTACACGGTGGGATGGATAGGTGAATGTTTATGGCTAGCTACTACATGTTTACATTATGCTTGGTTCATTAGTGGATAGATTATGTTCCTTGTTGACATAGTTCATGATGTTCATGATTTTGGTATGATGTTTATTTTTTCATGTTTATAGGCTTACATAGATTAACAAAAGATATGAAAAATAAAATGATGCCTTTTCATTAGCAAAGACTGACACAAAACCCAAAGTTAGATTAGCTTACTGAAAATAAGCCTTTAAAATGTTTTGCATTGGCATGCCTAGGTTGATAGATAGGGATCTTGATAACATTATGTCAAGCAAGCTCATAGTCCTATACATATGATATGTGGAGGGATAAATGGGTGAAACTAGAACCATTAACGAGATTAGTATGCCTTTTTTTTAGGTGTCTAAAGAGGTGGTATAAACAAGTCTATATCTATATATAAAGTATAGACTAATCGATGTGTAAAGTCTACTAAAGAGAGCCAATTATGGTTTTCCCAATTTTATTATTGTTTATGATAGATAATTATGGATTTGATTTTTTATTTATTTTTTCTCTTTTAATTGATTTTGATTTTTTCTTGAGGGTTGGGGAAGCTGATCGATGTGGAAAACTACCAAAAAATTGTTAGCTCTAACTAATACTTTATCTATTTATCCTTCAAGGGAGTGGTCTAGATTTATATGGTTAGCTCAAATGCTTTTGATAGTTATCCTTCAAGGGAGTATTCCACCTTACATTTTATAATTTTAGAATGAGTTTTCAATAGCTATCCTTCAAGGGAGCAGTCTATGGATGCTAAAGATGACCCATAGTTTGTTTTTGCTATTTCATATTTACTTTTGCTTTTATTTGAGTTTGCTTGACATAGACCTATTCATACATGCTCAATGAATTATCTCTATGAAGGAAAAACTAAGCTGACATGGGGTGCCAGTAGGTGAAGAAGAGGTATAGGTAACAATGACCATAGGAACCAACCTCAAAGAGATGGGAAGTATTATGAGAATAATTTCATGGATAAGGAAATGGTATCCATAGTTCAATATTAGGATATAATTATGACCGATAATCACATAATTTAGTTTTAGTCAATTATCCCTAAAAAGAGGGAAATGAATGTGGTTTGCAAGGGATGAGATTAAGTTAGAAAAATGATAATTATGATCCCTATCTAAAAATAAAAGGGATGTAGATGTGAAGCATTGAGAGGCTCAGATTTTAGTTTTCCTTCAAGAGAGGATAAACAATAATCTCCTGATCCATACTTATGGGTTATGATGTAGGTTCTAGGCCAATTGAAGGAAAATCTACCCCTTTTTCTTTTCTCCATATTAGTACATGTTGGTTTTCCTTGAGGAGAAGATATCTAATGTTGAATTCTTGGACTTTCAGGTGTTTATTATAGGCTCATTTGATTTGTTCTTGATAGACATGAAGATGGCAAAAGGTGGCTAAATAATGCTCATCAAGTAGTTCAAGTTAGGCTAAATGTTTTTGATAGTAATCATCTTTTGAAATGAGGTCACATAATGATATGCAAAGATAAGGTATTTGGATTTCAAGAAGCAAGATGGCCTCAGCTCCAAAGATAAGAGATAAGGGTGTAGCACTAGTGAGAATTTGGATGCTAGTATAATATGCCCATAGGGTGAAGGGGATGTCCAAGTGCCAATTCCAACCTGAGGCATTAAGCATTTTGGTAAGCATGTTGTTAAGGGTTTTGGTAGAGGCTTTGACTTGTCTATTTGATTATGGGAGATGAGGTAATGAAATTTTTTAATACCAAATATGTCATAAAGGCTCTGAACATGTTTGATTTTGAAATATTTTCCATTATTGGTGATGATCTTATGGGGAACACTAAAATGGTAGATGATATGATGGGTGATGAATTCAATAATATTTTCAAATTTAATTGAGATAAGGGGAATAGCTTCCACCCATTTGGTAAAATATTCAATTGTGGTAATGCTATAATGATGTCATTGTGAAGAGTGGGGGTTGATTTCACTAATAAGGTCTAGACCCCATTGTGAGAAAGGCCAAAAATATATGAACATGAAAAGGATATTAATAGGTGCATGATGTAAATTAGCATGTTATTAACACTTGACACACTTTTCACATAATCACAGTAGTCTTGGTTAAGGGTGGGCCAATAATATCCCAAGTGGAGGATGCACTTGGCCATAGTGAGGCCACTAAAGTGACCCCCATAGATATCATCATGTGTCTCCTTAATGGCATGAGAGGCTTCTAGAGTATGGAGGCATCAAAATAGGAGGCCATCTAAGCCTCGTTTATAGAGGATTCCTCCCATAATGGTATAATGGGAGGTTCTATAAATAAATGCTTGATGAGAATTCCTAGAGAGGCTAGAGGGAATTATTCCAAGGTGAAGGTATTCAAAGGTTTGTTGGTACCAGAGGTTAGGCAAGATCTCCTCCACACTAAATATGGTTGGAGTATCTATCTTGGTGTAGGAGGGATCAATTAGGTGATGGATAATGACTGATAGTTTGGATTTTGAGGGTGCTTATAGGATTTGAGAGGCAAATGAAGCCATGGTATTGACAAACTTATTGGTAGATCATGGGGTAGTTTGAATATGGTAACATTCAAACAAGGCTAGGAGTTCTTTAACCAATTTCCTGTACAATTATAAAACCTCATTCTTACATTGGTAAATGCTTGTAACCTGGTTGACCTCAAGTTGGGAGTCACCAAAGATATTTATTATTCTGACTCCCAAGGTTAAAGTAATTTGGAGACCTATTACTAGGGCTTCATATTTAGCCATATTGTTGGTGCATTGAAATTCAAGTTTAAAGGATAAGGGAAGTGGTTCACCAATAAGGGGGATAAGGACAATACTAGATCCTCCACCACATTGACATTTAGAACCATTGAAAAACATGGCTCCTTGATTGGTGAAATATACTTAAGATAATCTTGAGATGGACTCATCTATAAATTCAAGAGGGGGAGGTTGGTTTTCCATTAGGGGTGCTTCAGCCAATTGTTTAGTGATAACCTACCCTTTTATAGATTTTTTTGGGTGAAACTCAAGGTCAAATTCAGCTAAAAGCATGAACCACTTAGCCATATGCTAGTTTTGGTATGGTTTGGAGTGCATGTATTTTAGGGGGTCTATATTGGTTATGGAAAAAGTTGTGTGGTTAAGGAGGTAATGGAAAAGTTTGGTGGCCATGAAGACTAGGGCTAGACATAGCTTTTTAGTATGTGTTTATTGAGTCTCGTATTTGACTAATGTATGGCTAATGTAATATATGGCTTGATCTTTGTGTTTTTCATCCTAATGGGCAAGCATTGACCATAAGGAGTGGTTTGTGGTGGAGATATAGAGGTAGAAAGGTTGGTTGTCCTTAAGAGGTGTAAGGATAGGTGAAGATAGCAGGTACTATTTGAGTGCATCAAAGGCCTTTTGATAATCAACATTCCACTTGAAAGAGACATCCTTTTTCAAGAGGTGGTGGAAGGACTAAAATTGATTAGAGAGCTAGGAGATGAAGTGATGAATGGATTAAAGTTTCCCCTACAAGATTTAGAGTTGTTTAAGATTGGGTAGAGGTAACATCTCAAGGATGGCTTTAATTTTGGCTAGATCTACTTTGATTCCTTGAAGGGAAATGATGAAGCCAAGAAGTTTGCCTAACAAGACCCTAAAAATACATTTCTTGGGATTGAGGTAGACATGATAATGTATAAGTCACTCAAAGATAATCTTAAGGATGGGTAAATGGTCTTTACTAAGCTTGAACTTCTCAAACAGTTCATCCATATAGTCTTCGATGATTATATGGATAAAGTCATGAAAATATATGTTATGGCCCATTAGTAAGTTATACCAACATTCTTAAGGCTGAAGGGAATGAACCTATAATAGAAATTTCCCCATGGGGTGATGAAGGTAGTTTTGTGCTGATATTTAGGGACAATTAGGATCTGATTATAACTTGAGAATCCATCCATGAGTGACAATATCTCATGGCCTATTGTAAGATTAACAAGTTGGTCAATGCTAGGTAGAGAAAAGTCATCCTTTGGGTAGGTGAGGTTGAGGTCATGAAAGTCCACACAAATACATAGTTCCCATATGTATTTAGTGATAGGTTTGATGTTTGAAACCCATTTGGGGTAATCAATGATTTGAATGACGTTAATCGAAAGAAGGCATTAGAGTTCTTCTTTGACAAGGAGGGGTATGTGAGGATGCATTTGGTGAAGTTTTTGTTTAACATGTTTGGCATCATAAGTGGTGATGATGTTGTGGGTGTCAATGGTTAGGGAAACACTAGGCATATCATCATATGACCAATAGAATATTATGCTATGCTCATGGCGTAAAGTTGAGTAGTCCTTTAGTTCCTTAGGGGTGAGAGTTTGGCCAAGTTTGATTATGTGGGGGCTATTCAGATTGCCTAT
Source organism: Torreya grandis (assembly GCA_037957365.1). NCBI lineage: Eukaryota > Viridiplantae > Streptophyta > Pinopsida > Cupressales > Taxaceae > Torreya > Torreya grandis. The sequence goes on from JARHVA010002251.1 coordinate 698,239, forward strand.
GTCAATGTCTATTGTTGATTAATTCAACATGGTTGAGGTTTTTGGAGGTAAATATTTGTGAATGGAGGAGTCTAGTGCACCAAGGTAGGTGAGAATAACATCATCATCTTAACACTGAATGGTGTTAATGGTAAGAGAGTCATCTCCCATGAGTTCAGGATGGCTCAAAGGGATGGATATGGGTGCCTCTTCCTTTTGGTAAGTTATGGGGCTGAGGGTAATCATATTGGTGGAAAAACAAAGTTGGGTGGGATGAGGTCTTCATCCTCACTCTCACGTTGAGGGGATGTTGGTAGGGAAGGCTCTCTTCTATAACAATGGTAGTGGTAGGTTTGTTGGATTTATTTTTGTTAGGTAGAATGAAGTTGAGGATGTGTTTCTCATGAGGCTTGTGGGTCTTGATTGAGGTCAATTTATGTGGGCCATGCTCATATCATCCTAAATCAAAACACTTCAAGGCACACCTATGAAGGTATAGTTTGGGGAAGTTGGGTTTGTCCACATAAGAGAAGTTAGAGGTAAATGGTTGAGGTGAAGGGTGGGTAATGGAAATATTAAGTGTATTATTTATTCCCCCATAAATTAAGTGAGTTTGATAGCTAGGAGGCCCTAAAGGGATAATGGATCTAATGTTGGGGTCATAACCTAGGTGGTAGTTGAGTTTCCCATATTCTTGGGGAGTAAGGAGGGCATCCAGGGTGAAGAGATGGTATTCTCCAAGGGTAAGGCATTATAAGGTAGACTCCAAGGGATCAATGATAGGTATTTGGTCTATAGAAATAGATGAACTGGTAGATGCCTTCATAGGAGGGGAGTAATGGCTTCAACTTCTAAGGGTGGTGGATTTTGTGGTGCTTTAGATGGAGGTAGGAGAACATCATTAGGTTAGTAGGTCATATTTCATGATACAAAGGGCTAGGGTTAGCTTGTATGGTAACCAATTTACCTTTGCATTCAAACTTGACACAAAAATAGAGGGTGTAAAGTACACAATCCATGGCATGGATCCAAGGTCTTCTTAGTAAAATGTTGTACTAGAATTCACCTTTAACCAAATAAAAAGTAGGGAGCATGCAAGGTTCTAGATGAATGTGAAGGACAATGGTGCCCAGGGTAGTGGTCATAGTGTCATTAAAGCATCTAATGATAGTTGAAGTTTTAGAAATGACATTATTTGGTAGCTTGAGTTGGTCATAGGCATGGGAAGAGATGATGTTGATAATAGCTCCCCCATCGATCATAACCTATTTGACATGGGTTTGTTTGATATGGGTAGTAATAAAGAGAAGGGGATATAGGTCTTTAGGATAGATGAAAGGTATCTCTACGTCCTTGAAGGTAACAAGGGTTAAGAGTCAAAGAGCACCCATAGAGGCCTCTATAGGTTAGGAATCTCTCAGTCGAACCTCATTGGCATGCATAACCTCTATCATGGCCTAGGTATGGTGAGGTGAGGTAGAAATGAGTTCATAGAGGATCATCTTAGATGGAGTTTGTTAAAGTTGCTTAAGAATGGCCCTCCTAATGGATTTAAAAGGACTACCCTTAGAGGTGCTTAAGATGGTTACTTTGGGTAGAGTTAGGGATGCATAGGGTTGGGTTAGGTTTGATTTAGGATGAGTAGGTGGGTATGTCCATGGAATGGACACCTTGGATTTCCCTTTATCCCTTTGTTGTGATCATGTGACCACATTGATGGTGTGGATAGAGGGGAATGATGTGATAGGAGTTTGGGTAGGTTATCTATCATTTTGAGGTGAGATTGGAGGATCTGGTACATGTTGGAAAATGGATAGTGGGTGCCTTGGTAGAGGGGTCAAAGGAAGTTCTAGTAAGAGATCATCATCATCATAGAGCTGATGGATAATGGTTTGGAGAGATTTGAAGTTCTTAGTGTCATGTCTAGGTGTCTTGTGATAGAAATATATTTGATGGTCATTATACCAAGCTAATTTCAAACCAAGGGGGCCAAAGGGTATGATAAGAGGTAAGGTGAGGTTGGAAGATTGTAACAACCTTTGAAAAATGGCTAAATAAGATTTAGTGAGAGGTGAGAAAGGCCTAGGGGTTATTTTTTTGGTTAGTAAGTGGGGTGTTTTTGTTGGAGTGGGTTTGGTAAGAGAAATCTTGGGTGAGGTGATGTTTCTAGGTAATGGTTTTGGTTTTGGCATGTTAGTGGTTAGAGGGTTTGAGGTTGATAATTTGGCCATTGGTAGTTTGGAAAAGACTAGTGTATTAGACAATAATTGGGCTAGTGTAACCAATAGTGGTGGATGACATATGTTAAAATGAATTTTATTTTTGGGTAGAGTTGATGGATGAGGACCCAAGATAGAGGGCAGGGTAGAAGAAGTAAAAACTCTAGGCATGTGGCTATTCAATGGTTTTACTCATTTGGTTAGCTTAGGTCAAGGTTTGGGTGGAGGTTTAGAAGGGGTAAACTCCACTTTAAGAGATAGACAGACCAAACTTCGTATGGGGAAGGTATTAAGGTTTGTAATAAGTTATTTTAGTGGTTTACTCATTTGAGGTATGATTACTTTGGTTGGTGGGGAATACGAGGGGTTGGTAGAAGTTTTAAATAGTTTGAAATGTGGTGGAAAGATGATAGATTGGTTGGTTAAATGTGTGATATAAGGCTGGGTTTATTGATTGAAGGGAGGAATAAATGTTGCCAAAAGGTAGCTTGATCCATATTTGGTTTCAGGGCAAATTCTAATTTCTTCACTAATGTGGAAAAAAGTATGTGTACTAGTTTTGATTCATGGGTAGTGGATGCAAGAGATAGACTTGTAGGTTGGGGAGGCTAGTTTGTAGGTTGACTGATTTCATAAGGTGAGGGAAGTAAGGTTGAGATAAATGGCTCATCTATGGGAGGTATTGGTAGAAATGATTCTCCTTTAGGAACAATATCCATAAGAGTAGTGTTTTTTTGGGTAGTTGGTGGAGGTGAAAAATCAAGAAATTTTACTTGTCTATATATGCCTATTTGGGTGGAATGTGTTAATTCTAAAGCTTCTATGAGTGTGGCTAGGAAAAAAATAACCTCTTCAAATTGAATCTTTAAAGGAGGGGAATTTGAATCTTCTACCTTTGTAATTGAGGTGGGGGAAGAGTGGGTAGATTGGATGGTTGGGTTCTCATGTGTAGGTGTATCATAAACCATGTTGATTGTGTGGGTGTCATGAGAGCATTTAGCCTATGTGTCCTAATATTTGATATGGGCATGGTTGGGAAAGGGATTTTTGAATATGCCCAAGGCTTGATTTTGAGGGGCATTGGGGTTGTCCAATGTGATTTCCCCCTTGTCAATGAGGAGCTAAACAACATTATTAAAAGTATTGCATTGGTTAAAATCATGTCTGATCACTTGATGAAAGGTAAAAAGGCCATTTTCATTGTACCAAGTAGGCACTAGATGAGAATAATCAAATTGTGTGGGAGGCTTGATGGGTGGAAGCTGTACAAGATTAGCTTTTAGTAAATTTTCCAACACCAAGGCTTAAGATTCTCCAAGTGGAGTAAATTATTTTTGGGTGCTTCGTCTTGGGTTCCATGAGAATTGGTTAGAGGGATTGGGAAAGTTTTGTTGATTAATAGTAGGTGGTGGGGCAACCATAAGGAAAACTACATTTGTAGTTCCCTTATTCTTAGCCCTAGAGCTAGCTTGATTGCTTGATTTTTAGGAGGAGGCTTGATTGGTTTTGAAGGTAGAGTTCTTGTTTCTTAACTTTAGTCTACCCTCGTCTATATCCCTATTCTATAACTTATGTACCATGGTAAAAGCTTCATCAAATTTTTTAAAGCTTTGGATATGTAGTGTGGAAGAAATGTGATTAACACAAGCATGAGAAAAAAGCTTGATCAATTCAAGCTGAGGCAAGGAAAATGATAATTGGTTGATCAAGCTTCTCCAATGAGCCAAAAAATTAGCTATAGACTCATCCTCAAATTGGTGAATGGAATAAAGGTCAATGCTAGAGACTTTCTTGGATATGTTGATTGAGAAGTGATCTAAGAAGGTCTAAGATAATTGGTTAAAGGAGAAGATGGAATATTTAGTAATATCACTATAACATTCTAGTGCTAGGTTAGAAAGAGACATAAGAAATGTGTGAAAAAGTAGGGAATTGTCATAGGAAATCATGTAACAAGAATGCCTAAATGTTCTTAAATGTTTCTAGGAGTCTTCCTTAATGTTAAACTTGGTGAATTTTGGAATCTCCCATTTGGTTGGATAAGGTCTGATAGGGACTGAAGGGTGAATGGGATCATTACATATTTTTTCATAAGATAAAATGTTATGGGCTCTCGAAAGGGATGACTCAATAGTTGACATTTTGTCCATGATTATTTTCATTAAGTCTATTTGAGGTGGTGCATCTAAGGGGTTATAAGGTATATATTGTGTTTGGGGAATATATTGATAATTGATAGGAGGTTGGGAGATGGCCCCATAGTAATAAGAGGTTATTGGGGGTTGGGTATATGACAAAAAAGGATAGGTAGTTGTTGGTAATTGGGTAGTAGATATATACCCTTGTGAGTTAGGGGTATAACTAAAGTTAGATGATGCTGGTAATTATTGGGATGATGAGGTAGGTTGAGTTGTGATTGGATTGGTAATTAGGGGGGTAGTCATGGACTTTATGCTAATGGGTGGTGAGGTAGAATGGATAGGTACCCCTAATTTTGGTAAAGAGATATTAACTGATGGGCTAGGTTTAATAGATGGAATGTTGGAAATGCTAGTGGTGGGTGTCCCAGCTACAAGTGGAACATGGTGGGTTGAAAATTGGGTTATCCCTAAGGTATAGGAGTCATTAGTAGGGGTGGATGGTGTAATGGTAATGGTTGGTTGCATAGGTTAGTTTTTAGCCATAACATCAAAGGGGTTAGTAGATGAAGATGCCTAGGTGGTTAAAGGTTAGGTGGTGACTATGGAATTAGGGATACCCTCCATAAGGTGGGATGGCATGTCATAAGGAGGGTCTTAAGGAGGAGTTAAAACTAGGATATGGTGAGAAGAGGTGTTAAGATAGTGTTGAAGGGCCACTGGATTATTGTCTAAAAAGGTGGTAAAGTCCTTGTCTCCTTATGGAAATACCCAAGGTAAATTAGGGCTTCTGAATGGATGAGGTGAATCTTATACCTCAAATACATACTTCATATATGAGGAGATAGAGGAGGTTGATTTAGGTGATGGGTTTGGTTTTGCTAGGTCTCTTTGTTGTTGATAAGTGAGAACCATACAAAAAGTGGATGAGAATATAAGAGAATAGACTCACGACTCAAAAAGAAAAAGACAAAAAAATAGTCAAGGAAATTAAGGAACACACTAGAAAGTATGTTTAAGCCTAAATTTAGTTTTAAGATCACTTTTTGCTTATGCCTTAGTTTATGAGAATGTGTGATAGAAGTTGGTTTGTAGATCAGGTACTATAGAAACAATCTATGGTTGGTTTTAGGCTATTTAGGTGCTCAAAAGAATCTATATTGAAATCAATACATGGCTTGGTATTGGGTCCTACCCCCTCACTTCACATTCCCACAACAATAAGGGTGTTGGGTGCTTAGCCAATATATACTGATATCTAGAGTTTATACACAACTAGAGATCTGAGTTGGTTCTCCTCTTGCTAATAACCTCCAAGTAGGATTGCTAAGAATGGGTAAGGTGACCACTAGGTGATGAAATCCTAGTTAAGCCTTGTCTCAGATGAGTTATGATGTTTGATTTATTATGTGATTTAGTTGTGTAACATAAGTGTGCTATGATTATTCTTGATGTTGTTAATTAAGATAAGTGAGCTAGAAAAAGTAGGTAATCAATGGATGTAGTATGTTTTAGACCCAAATGAAATTTTGATTTCAATTATGAGCATAGATAGAGAAAGAAGAATATAGATGTAGATAAAAATAAAAACCAAGTAGAGATGAGGGTCCCACCAAACATACCAAAATGTTTCACTTAAATTTTGGTATTATTCAAAATAAGTTAGTAAAATTAGAAATATGGGTTATGGTAGGAATACTTGATAAAAACTACATGCATTGAATTAGAAGATTGTGAAGAGCTCTTCTTTGGCTTGGTAGGATGACCTACAGATAATAAATCACTAAGTAAACTTGTCTATTAAATAGATAATAAGGTGGATTTCCTAGTGCTAGCTAGATGCCAGAAGTGAGAGCTCCTTAGGGATTATCAATCCACCATTTTAGAACAATTAAGTTAATAAAATAGAAATGAAGTACTTGCATCAATGATCAAAAGGTAATAAAACTGATAACAAGAATTTCTTAATAAAGAGATATGTTAGAATGATCAAATTAATGATAAAATAATTATGCTAGTTTTAATGGGTCAAGGTATGGCTTAGAAGGTCTGAAAGGGGTCTCTGAACAATCAAAAACTCAAAAAAGTGAATTGGGTCAGGCAAAGGAGGTCAAATTAACTTGCTAGCTTTTCTTCCATAGGTGACCATTGATAGTTGGGTTGATTGTCAATGGTTAGGCTTGACCATCAGTGGTTGGGTTGATCATCAATGGTTGATCATGTCCAAAATTGATTTTGATAAACATTAGATTGATGGGATTCTATATGAATTGGTTAGGTAGAGGCTAAATTGATTATGAAATGAAAATAAAGCACATGAATAGTAATTAAAAAAATCTTGTCTTACCAAAAGGGGGTTGGATGAGTAGTTGGTCTAGTTGGCCTATAGGCAAGATCTAACTTGATTTTGTTAGAGTAATAGTGACTAAAAGCTTGGTTGAGAGGTGATGAAAAGTCAACTCTTAATGAAATGTCTTGATAACATGGATGATGCTAGTTGACCTGTAAAAGAAAACTCTGAGTACCTAAGCTCCTAATAATAATTATAGATCCTTTTGCTCTTATAGCTCTTTCCTTCTTATAGGCAAGGGGTAAAGGTTTAAGAGGGAGTGTAACTGGGGATTATAAATATAATTCATCCATGCAATAATTCACAAGGAGATTTAGATGACTTATATTTATAAAAGGCAATTATCAGTTTGCATGGTGTTTTCATGTAGAAGGTTAGGTTGTTGAGCTTGACCATCGATGGTTGGGCTGACCATCGATGGTTGATGCTAAATGTCAAAATAGCCTAAAGGGCCATGTTTAAGCTTATTAAAGATAAATTGATGAAAATAGACCTAGGTAAGGAAAGAAGGTTTGAGGGGTCTGCTAGGGGTCATGCCACTTGAAAATGCATGTGCAAAATTTTAGTGCCTACACTTCCTTTAACCTAAACTAATCCACCAACTTCTACCCCATTACAAATCCTAATTCTTTCTATACCAAAATCCATCTCACCTATCCACACTAGGGTTACCACTCAACTTCAATCTACCCCAACTCAACCTACCACCTCAACCATGCTCACATGTGTTCCCCAACAAGTACCTACCCCAACCTATCAACATGAGAACATACCACCTTCGACCCAACCATTCATCCCTATTAGCTTATATGTGACTCTATCTCAACCTTTTGTTTCCCCTATCACTATGTAGCTTCTTTAATGCCTTCTACTAGCTACCCTTACATACCAACTTCTCAGCTTCAACACAATGCACCCCTCAATTATGCATCTTCCCAAGCTTAGTCAGATTTGATTAAGATACTAATGGACAAAATGAATAACTTGGAGTCATCAATTTCTGGGTCTCATAAGCTTTAATCCTATGACCAAATTTGTAACAAATCTATCCACCCATCTGTTCCCATCCACTCTTATCCTCCTCAATGGAAATTGCCTAAATTTTCCAAATTTCAAGGCAATAAGGACCCACAACAAAATTTAAGAGAATTCCATCATTCATGTTACTTGATCACATATGATGATGCTCTTCTCCTCTGAACCTTTCCAATGTCTTTATCAGGACTTGCCTTGGATTCGTATATCAATATCCCTACTCACTCCATCTTTTCATTTTCCCAACTAGCCCAAATCTTTTTGGAACATTTCTTAGTTAACATAACTAAAAAGGTTTCCATAACTGACCTCTATTCCATCAGACAATTTGAGGACAAATCCATTTTTGATTTTGTGGTTAGATGGAGAGTCCTCATTAACCAAATTTATTTTACATTACCCCAACCCAAATTAATAAAATTATTATCTAGGGGTTGTGCTAACCATATCGTATCCACTCTTCAAGTCCAAACTTTTTGAACATTAGATGAAGCATTCACTATGGCACAAAAAATTGAAAACCGTGCCATTGATGAGGGAAAACTAAAATTGTAGAATAAGAATTCCACTTTTAAACCTAATGATTCTCCCTCAACCAAAACCACCAATCAACCTAATACCAAGGGAAAGGAATCTACATATTTATTGGTTTTTAAAACTTCCCCACCACCAATTATCAACCAACCAAATCAAAACAACTCTCCCAAACCTCTTTATCAATAAAATCAAACTGAAAACCAAGCATCTCCAAAAAAATATACTCCCATTAGGGAATCATATGCATCTTTTTTGGATAAACTACTTAAGGCCAATCTTATCCAACTTCCACCAATCAAACCACCTCAATAATTTGATTCTTATCTCCCTCTACCTGGTTGGTATAATGAAAATGACCACTATGCTTTTCATCAAAGTATTGGACATGACATCAATAGATGTACTAACATTAAAACTCTTGTCTAAAACCTAATTGATAGTGGAGATTTGGTAATTGATAATCCCAATGCTCCCCAAACCAATATCTTGACATTTTCCACAAACCTTTTATAAATAACCCTGCTTCCACACAACATCATGATAGTAATCCTAAATCATCTAACTCGTAGGAAGAAAATACAATCAATGTTATTAGTAATGTGCCAATTATTAAGGAAACTACTACCTCTACCACCCAAATAGAGGAAACCAACTTACCATCCATTCCTTTTTATACCTAAATGGAAGAACCCATCACACTTCTTTCTCCAAACATTGAAACCATTGCCTCATCTACTCCTTGTTTGATGGAAATACCCAAAGATGCCACTATTGATCCAAACACTTCCTCCACTCTCCTAATCCAAATAGAAGAATCACATACTTCTTTAAGCATTTAGGCCAAAATAGAAACCTTATTTTTTCACTCCTTTGAAAGCACCATACCAACCTCTTCTATGCCCTCTTTGGAAATCATTCCACAAGAAGTCATTACCTTGTCCACCGAATCATCTCTTTTGGAACCACTTACCAATACCAAAACCAAAATCATACCTTCCACCACAACCCTTCCTTCTTCTCCACCTAAGGGTTTTTGCTTTGAGACTAATGATTAAGGAACTGTACCAATTTATAATCACTTCTCAAGGTTAGTTCAAAGTTTAGAGTTCACATCTTAGCCTAACTTTGATCAAGCTACCTTTTGGCATTTACATGGCCTTCCTTATCTAAGTAAATCTAAGTCCTCAACTCCACCTAAGTTTTTCCTTGTACCCATTATCACCCCTTCACTAGTTACCTCTTTCATGAATAAACCATCTCAAACACCTCCACTTAAAATTTTCAATCCACCTCATGCTTCTTCCACCAAACCAATCAAGAACTTGGGGATCCTTCCCAAACCTAGTCATTCTCACCCTCCTTTAAGATTGGACTTAAATCCCTCAAGCTCACCAAAGCCAAATCTAGTCAAGTCCATTAATAAGGAAGGCTTACCTAAAACTTTACCCCAAACTAAGCCCACACCACCTCCTTCACATTTACCTTCTATACTAGGACCACACCTTTCTACTATCAAACCATCTTCCCTTACTCCATCTTTAATTACCAAAACTACCACCTGAGTCCTCAATCCTACCACTACTCTATATATTTAACCTTTCACTTCCAATTTCTCTTATCTAAACAACCCAACCTTTGCCAAAACCTATCTCATTATTATGTTTGGAAAGGATTTGGTATGGGCCTTTATGAATAAGGACCTCATAAATTACCCATCATTAAAACTCAAAAAACTTATGAGTTCTTTGGGCTTGGGTTCAAACCACCAGAAGAAACCACATCACCAAAACCCATTGCTACCCCTATATAAGAGATTGTATCCTCACCCAACTCATCTTCCTAATTCTAAAATTTTGATATCATTCCATCTAATTTTTTTATTAATACCATTAGTTTAGGCCTATTAACTTATCAACAAGGTAGCCAAACTAAAACCCTTCCTCTCATCTACCCTAAGATGATCAACCATGATTTACCCATCATTCACACCATCCAATGCCAAGATGATTCTTCCATCGTCACCTACCTCAGTGAGAGGGATTATTATTTTCATAATTCTCTCCCTCTTGAAAACCAAACCATGATGAATGAGTCAACCATTGATGTTATTTTGGGTACTAAAGAAGATATTTGTATCATAAAAATAGGCCAATCTTTGACTCCTAAAGAGTGGCAAGAATATCCTTCTTTCCTATATACCATAACATAGCATTTACTTGGTATTATCAAGACATGCCTAGAATCAACCCTTCCATCGATCTCCATAACATCATCACCCATCTTGAGGTTAATCCAGTTTGATAAAACCTTCACCATATACATCCCTACATAAATCTTCTTATTAAATAAGAGCTTCAACACCTCTTGTCTATTAATTTAGTCCAACCCATTGACTATCCACAATGGGTTTATAACATCATTCATATCACCAAACCTATAAGGGGCCTTTACCTCTGCATTGACTTTCATGACCTTAACCTCACCTACTCAAAAGATGACTCTCCCCTACCTAACATCAACCAACTTATTGATCTCATGACTAGCCACAAAATGCTATCTCTCATGGATGGTTTCTCAGGATAGAATCAAATCTTGATCACTCCTATATATCAATATAAAACTTCTTTCATCACTCCATGGGGAAATTTCTACTATTGGGTTATGCCCTTTAGACTAAAGAATGTTGGAGCCACTTATCAATAGGCCATGACCTATATCTTTCATGACCTCATTCATAATATTGTCAAGACTATGTCAATGATCTTCTCAAAAAATCTAAGTATCATAAAGATCACCTCACAATTCTTGTAATCATTTCATGGAATAGAAGTGAACCTTGCCAAAGTTAGAGCCATTTTAGAGATGCCTAAACCCACTAACTTGAAGCAAATTCTTAGCCTGCAAGGCAAAGTTCAATCCATTAGATGCTTTATTTCTCAACTATCTAATCATTTTCAGCCTTTTCACCATCTCTTAAAGAAAGATGTATCCTTCAAGAGGAACAACGAATGTCAACAAGCCTTTGATGAAATCAATGAGTATCTTATTTCTCCACCTATCCTCATTCCCCCTAAAGAAGATCAGTCCTTTTACCTATACATATCCACCACTAATCATTCCTTGGGAGCCATGGTCACTCATCATGATGACAAAAATAAAGATTAGGCAATTACTACATCAATCATACCCTAATCAAATATGAAACCTAGTATACCCATCCTAAAAAGCTTTGCCTTACCTTAGTCTTTGTAGCCTCCAAGCTCTACCATTATCCTCTTTATTAGAAAACCTATGTCATCACTAACATTGACCCTCTCAATTATATGCAATTTAAGCTATATCAAAACCAACATATGGATAAGTGGATCATTATTATAGCTAAGTTTAATCTTGATTTTATCCTACAAAATTCAATCAAAGGACATGTCATTCTTGACCAATTTGTAGATGCCCCTCTACCTGACAAGCAACCCTTTCCACTTACCTTCTCAAATGAATCTATAGCAAATCTTTCATTGGAAGAGCCCACCTACCAAATGACCATGTTTTTAGATGGCTCTAAATTCCAAATTGGTGGTGGTGGGGTGGGGGGGTAGAGTGATTCTCATCCCACTTAATGGAAAATTGCTTCCCCTTTCTTTTAAGCTTGACTTTGACTGCACCAATAACATGGTTGAATATGAAGCCTTAGTCATAGGTCTTAAAACTACCATGGATTTGGGAATTAAAATACTTTGTATCTTTGGGGATTCTCAACTTGTCATTAACCAAGTCACAAGAACTTATCAATGTAAAAATGATGTTCTCCAAAGATACAAGTAACTTATGGACACACTCTTGGCATTATTTGATCATTATAATATCCAATCCATTCCAAAATCAACCAATAAATTGATAGATACTATGGCCGCTCTTGCTTCCCAATACCATCTCAACCCACTGAATCCAAACTATTTATCACCATCCACCATTTTGTTACCCCATATTATATTAGTTCTTATCTTCCTACCATTTGTAAGGTGGAAGCATCCCCTTATGATGCTTAGTATACCCAATTTTTTTATTATCTTAACCTTGGAATTCTCCCTCCTGATCTTTTGAAGAATTCTCAGAGAGCCTTTATCCAAGGAAATTCTTTTTATATCATACTAGGAGGCATCTTTTACAAGTGAGGCTTCAATGACTTCCTTCTTCATTATCTTCATAGTCATGAAGCTTCTCACGTCATCAAGGAAGCCCATGATGGCATATGTGGGGGACATTTTAATGGTATGGTTGTTGTTAAGTGTATTCTTCACCTCAACTACTATTAGCCCATACTTAACTAGGACTTCTATGATTATGTCAAGAAATACATCAAATGTCAACATCATGCCAACCTTCATCATGTACCTTCCCATAGTCTTCAAATATCTCAATATTTTTGTCCCTTTTCATAATGGGGTATTGATCTAATCAGGGAAATCAACCCCAATTCCTCATAATGACATCAACATATCATCACCACCACAGACTATTTTACCAAGTGGGTAGAGGCCATCCCGCTTATATCAATAAAGGCCAAAAAAATCATTGATTTAATCAATCACCATATCTTTTGCCTCTTTGGTGTCCCTCATAAAATCATCATCGGAAATGACAAGTCTTTCAAGAACAAGAAAGTCCAAGCACTATGAGATGCCTTTGGCATCAATCTAAGCTTTTCCTTGCCTTATCATCCATACACTAATGGACAGGTAGAAGCTTTTAAAAAAACCCTTAACAAAATTCTCACAAAGGTGGTCAGTGCCTCTAGTTAGGATTGGTATCTTCAGATCCCATTCACTTTATGGGACTATTGTACTAGCATCTAAATCACCATGGGAGATACACCTTTCTCCCTTGTTTATGAAGCTGAGGTAGTTATGTCCCTCGAAGTCCAAATTCCATCACTTTGCATCTCCTTACATGGAATATTTTATAAGAATGATTATCACTAAGAATGCCTCACATGCCTCAATCTTATTGACAAACATCGCTTGGTTGTACTTAATCACCTTCATGTTTATCAAGAGCAAATCAAGTGTGCCTATAACAGACATTTGAAAAAATAATAATTCAACATCAGAGACCTTATCCTCAAAGAAAACCAATATGTCACCAACATAGAAAAGACCAAGAAGGTCAATTTTGATTTTAATTGGTGAGGACCTTATATTATAACCCACAAGTATGGATGTAGTGCTTACCATTTATCCTCTCTTAAGGGAAAACTAGATCCAGAACTTATCAATGCTTTACATCTGCATCTTTTCTATTGTTAAAAATGATCACACTCACTTCCATGTCTAACTTAATCTCATCCCTTGGTTCATGAGATTATAACCTCCTTTAATTTATCCTTTGAGAATGATTGATGCTAAAATAGACCATGTGATTTATCTATCACATACATACAATCCCAATCCTAAGTATGGGTACCATGGCTCTACCTATAACATAGTTCTTATGGATAATTTTCATCTTATAATAGATGGAATCCCATAGTCAATTATTTATCAACCCCTTCCTTCTCTTTATCATTTACCTCTTGTGTAAAGTATTGCCTCCATAATGGCGAATCCTTTAGCCTAATATACTTGTCCATGTTAAAACAAATTGCATTCCAAATCATTAATCCTCAAACAAATGCAGAATGCTCCCTTGAAGGACAATTGCCCTCATATTTCAAAATTTCTTAAAAATAGATTGCTCCCTTGAAGGACAGATATAAAATTCAACAATTTTAGACCACTCCCTTGAAGGATGGCTGAGTAAAAAAAAAAACATTTGAATCTTCCCGCATTGATCAGATTCAACCAACTACACAAACAACAAAAGCAATGAGTAAATTTTTTGTCAAAAATCCAAATAAGTAAGCCATAATCAGCTCTTAATAATGTCATTCTCAATACCATCATGCCACAATCAGCTCCTATAAACGACACTAGTATACTTCCCACATTGATTAGTCTACACATTACTATAAGGCATGAACTTGTCTATTACAACCCTCTAGTCACCTATAGAAGATGCAAACTAACCCATATCAGGTTAACCCTTAAAACACATTCACCCTTGTACCTTTCACACCTATTGCCTCCACTCTTCTTTGAATCCAAGGGACTATGAGCTCACTTGATATGAAGTGATCAAGACAACCTTGTTATCAATACAAACACACTCATGTAGCATTTGATAGGCTTGTGTTCCCTAAGTCAATCTAACTATGGATTCTTCTTATTTGGTCCTTACTAATCCAATCAAAATACCTACTTCTTATCCATTTCTAGGGACATATGGACCCATTATTTCTTTTGACATGGTCATGCTTTCTCATGATTCCACCTATCATAACACCCTAATAAAAAATTATCTATATGCTAAAAACATAATGACCATATCATAATCAACATCCTAATCAAACATTATCATGAACATAAAACATCATTATAATCATCATAATAACATTTAACATAAACATTATCATATCAATGCTAGCAACATCCATTTAATAATCAACATAAACATCATGATCCACCTCATAATCAACAAAATAAACATTGTACCCTTCATAAACATTACCATCTCATTATATACTCATATCATCATCATCATCATCATCATGCCTAAGTTACCATACCATAAAAAACATAACATAACATCATCAACATAATAATCACTATCACAAACATCATATCATCATCATAATAATCTATTGGAAATATTGTCATTGATGTCAAAGGTCTAGAATTATTGGTGATAAAGGCCCCATTACATTTAATGATGTTTTTAATATTCATATCTTGGCTAATGTGTGTTAATATTTATTTAATATTAATGAATATATTTTTGGTTGCATAAAGACAAAATAAGGGCCCATGGATAAGTCAAAGAGTCATGGGGTAAAGGCAAAAGAAGAATGGGACACATTTTCCCATGAAGAGTCATCTTGAGGAATTCCAAGAGTCACCAAGTGAAGATAAAAGAGGAAGGGTGTAATTTCTCATGAAGGGACACTTTGAGGAATATGAAAAGTCACCAAGATAAAGACAAAAGAGGAAGGGATGCTTTTTCTTATAAAGGGTCACCATATTACTTTTCAAATACAATGATATGAAGGGTCATGCAAGTTTGGTTCCATTTTCCATGAGGATTTAAGGGTCACAAAGGGTGAATGCCAAATGTCATTTGGAAAGCTAAACATAAAGACTTAAAAACCCATTTTTAATATGGAAGAGAGAGAGAGTGTGATTTGTAATTATTATATCTAGCTTAGAAGATCAAAGGAGAGAAAGGAAAGAGATATTGTAATGTGCTATCATTTGTTGAGAAAGCAACATTTAGAGAGAGTTGTGTGGTATACACAAAAGGGGTTGGTGCTCACAAATAGTTACTATGTTGGTACTCAGCAAAGGGTTTGGTGCTCCTATGGGTTGGTGCTCATGAATAGTTACTATGTTGGTGCTTAGCAAAGGGGTTGGTGCTCTTTCAAGTTGGTGCTTGTGAATATTATAGTTTGAGTTGGTGATCATTCATATACTTGAGATTGTTATCTATGGTTTTTCCCACATTGGGTTTTCACATTAAATCTGGTGTCTCTCTCTATCTTGTGTGGTTTTTATTATTTTAGTTTTATTGCATATCTTGAATTTATTGTTAAGTGGAATTTGATTAAGTGAAAGTTTATAAGATTTATGATATACTGATTCAACCCCTACCTCTCAATATATCCTATGATTAATAATTGGTATCAAAGTAGGTTCCTTTTGAAAAAGTTTTACAGCTTGAAGGTAGATCAAGAAAGCACAAGATGGCCAAGCAGCTAAAGAAAGAGAATCAAGAGTTGAAATTTGTGGTTGAGGCTCTTAAGGAATAGGTGTGTATCTTGGATTCTAAGTTGGCTATAGAAGCAAAATAAAATAAGATAATTATTTAGAATCTTAAGAATCAGCTCAAGGTTGCAGATTCAAGTTTGAAATCAAAAGAAGAAGAGATTCTATTCATGGCCATACATGAAGATGCATCTACAAGAAAAAGTATAGATGATCAAAAAATAAGAATAGGATGAAGCCTAAGTGAATCTGGAAGGAGAACTCATTTGTGCCTTAGAAGAGTTAGAAGTTGTTGAGAAGAAGAATTGAAGATTGAAGCACCAAATCAAGAAAAATGAAAAGGATTCAAAGGAAATAATTGAAGATCTACAAGTACACTTTGAAGAATCCAAGAAGAATGAATAATATCTAATGGGACAGTTGAAAATAGTAAGTAAAGAATGTGAAAGGTATGTTATTGAAATTACTTCTTTAAAATCAGATCTTTATAAAATAAATAAAACAATCAATGATAGAGCAGCCAATGATTCAAAATTTGAGAATAGCACTAATATGTTGAATAAGATATTATAAATCCAAAAGGTAATATTAGATAAGATAGGTATCATATTTGAAAAGAAAAAGAGCTATGTTGAAGCTCTTACAAAAGAGGAAACAAAAAGGGAAGAAGTGAAGAAAATAAAGGACATAGCAAACAAAGAAGGCTAGAGGGAATAAAGCTACAAAAGGTAATCAGGTCAAAGATACACAAATATGTCCTATTTTTATGGTTATTATTTTTATTGTAATGGATAAGGTCATAATAAATTAGAATGTCAAAATAGAGCTAATAATTTTAGAAATCAGGAGAAGGAAAGTCATGTAGAGGCAAGCAAAAGCTACAAATATTTTGTTCCTCTATCAAGATTTGATGAAGAGGCCATAATATGTTACAAGTGAAAGAACTTCAAACACAGCTCAGTATTATGGAAGGGTGTTCTAGTCAATCAAGAAGGACCAGAGTTTCAAGGCTCCATTCATTAAGAATAAAGTTTAGACAAGTTCTTGGAAAAAGAAATAACTTGAAAAATCTATGTTGGTACAGATAGCTTTGCATGGAAGAAATGAAGAAAATCCATGGTTCATTGATAGTGGATGTTTGAGGCACATGATAGGAGACAAGAGAAAGTTCATAGCCTTGAAGAAGATCAATGGTGGCATAGTGAAATTTGGAGACAATACTACTACCAAAATTACCAAAAAAAGTACACTAATTTTGGATAATGGTATAACTAAAATTTAAAAAAAATTATATGTAGAAGGTCTTAAGCATAATATTTTGAGTGTAATTCAAATGTGTGATTAGGGGCACACACTAAATTTTTATGCAAAAGGTTTTGAAATTAAAAGAAAAGATTCATATGTATTGGTTGCAGATGCTCAGAGAATAGGCAATAACTTGTATATGCTATCAGACATAAAAGGTCAAAGATGTTTGAGTCAGATTGAAGAAAGTTGGCTATGGCATAGGAGAATGGGGTACATAATTTTTTACAATCTTATCATCATAAAAAAAAAGCAAGTAGTCAAAAATCTTCCAAAGATTACAAATCCATCTGACATGCTTTGTGAACCTTGTCAGCATGGGAAGCATGCTAGAAGGTAGTTAAAAACAAAAGAGTACTCGACCACTCAGATGCTAGAGCTTGTTCACGCTAACCTATGTGGACATATGAGGACTTGAAGTACTCAAGGTAAGAAATATTTCATGTTGCTTATTGATGATTTTTCATGTATGACTTGGGTAATGTTTTTAAAGAAAAAATTAGAAGCTTTTAGACATTTCAAAGCATTAGTTGAGAATGAAACTAGTTTGAGATTAAGTGTCTAAAATCAAATCGAGGAGGATAATTCATGTCAAATCAATTTATTGATTTTTTTGAAGATCATGGAATAAAGAGACATTATTCAGCAGCCAAAACTCCATAGCAAAATGGAGTAGTTGAATGGAAGAATAGAATAGTTCTGGAGATGGTGAAGACAATGCTAAATGAATCCAAGATAGTAGATAAATATTGTAGAGAGGTAGTTGTTACATCATTGAATATTTAGAATAGAGCATCATTGAGATTCAATAGTGCCAAGACTCCTTATGAGCTATGGAAAGACAAACTAGTAATAGTTGATTATTTTAGAGTTTTTGGTAACAACTGCTTCATAAAGAGAACCGATAAAAAACTTGGTAAGTTTTAATATAGAGAAGATGAAGGTATATTTATTGGTTATTATTTAAAAAGTAAAGATTATAAATGTTATAACAAAAGAACCAAGAAAATTGTTAAAAGTGCAAGTGTCAGGATAGAAGAAGATGGAACACAAAGAATCAATGATCCAGTAGACATTCCTGAAATCATTGAAGAGGAAGGTTTTGAATAATTAGATGAACATGAGGAGAAGGAGCAAAAGGGTACCAAAACTCCATCCAAATATGTCCAGAGAAATCATAATGAAAGTGACATCATTGGGCACATAAATTAAGGAATTCACACCAAAAGAATGATGGTAAGTGAATCTGAGCAAGTTAATTTCTCTTTGTTATCCAAAATTCAACATAGAATTTTTTTAGAAGCTATACATGATAAGCATTGGGTTAAGGCTATGGATTAAGAATTATATTAGATAGAAAATAATGATACTTGGGAATTAGCACCTAGACCAAAAGATTACAATGTGATAAGAACAAAATGGGTTTATAGAAATAAGCTGAATGAAAATGGAGAAGTGACAAAAATTAAAGCAAGATTAGTATGTAAAAGATATGATCAGATTGAGGGAATAGATTTTTAAGAAACTTTTGCACCAATGGCATGGTTAGAGGATATTAGAATGTTTCTTACATATGCAGTGTTTAAAAATTTCAAAGTGTTTTAGATGGATGTCAAATCTGGCTTCCTGAATGGGAATCTTGAAGAAGAGGTCTACATTGAGAAACCAAGGGATTTATTCTCTCAAATATTAGTAACCATGTATGTAGATTGAAGAAATATTTGTATGGATTGAAACAAGCTCCTAAAGCTTGGTATGCAAGACTTGATAAGTACCTGCAAGATCAAGGTTTCAAGAGAGGATTTACTGATAGTAATTTATAAATCAAAATAAAAGGTGAGCATCAATTGATTGTTGTGGTATATGTTGATGATATCATTTTTGGAGAAAATGTTGAAAAGATGACAAAAGAATTTTTTGATGGAATGCAAAAATAATTTGAGATGTCTATGCTTGGAGAATTGTCATTTTTCTTAGGATTGCAAATATTTCAGTCAAATAAAGGAATTTTCATATCTCAAAGTAAATATGCCAAGGAAATGTTGAAGAAATTTGGTTTTAAGGATTTTTCACTAGTTTGCACACTAATGTGTATAGGAAATAAGGTGAGAAAGGATGAATATTCACCTATTACAGATCAATCTTTGTATAGATCTATGATTGGTAGTCTTTTATATTTGATAGCATCAAGGCCAGACATCATGCTTGCAGTAGGTATGGTTTCAAGATATCAGTCATCTCTAAAAGATATTCATGTTTAGTTGGTGAAGAGAATATTTAGATATATCAAGGGGACATTGGATTATGGATTATGGATTATGGTATCCCACAAGTAGAGATTTCACTTTTGTTGCTTATACACATTCAGATTGGGCAAGGTGATTGGATGAAAAAAAGAGTAAAAGTGGAGGAGCTTTCTTCCTTGGTGATAGCTTAGTGTCATGGTTAAATAAGAAGCAGAATTCAATATCACTTTCTATAGCTGAAGAAAAATATATTACAGTAGTATTGTGTTATACTCAAGTGTTTTGGATGAAGCAAAATTTGGAAGATATCAAGGTAAAGTATGATGAACCCATTTCTATTTTTTGTGATAACACAAGTGCTATAAATATTTTTAAGAATCTAGTGATGCATTCAAGAACCAAACATATTCCCATTAGATATCACTTCTTAAGAGAGCAGGTTTCCTAATCAATAGGTTAAGATGGAATATATAAATACTACAAAGTATATTGTAGATATTTTCATAAAGGCATTACCAAAAGACACATTTGAGGATTTGTGAGAGAAGTTAGGAGTAATTTATTTTACTTCCTACTTTTGAGGTTCATCATTAGTTGAGGGGGAGCTAAGTGTTAGCTCCAGGTAGGCCCTTTGCCACTGATGTCAAAGGGGGAGAATAACAAGAATATGTACAGGTGAAAAAATAGGTACAGGTTATTATAGTAAGTGGGAGTTATTGTATGTTTTTTAGATGATAGAATGTGCAAGTTTTAAGATGTGGCAGTTTCAGTTTGAAGTTGCCATCAATGACAAAGGGGGAGATTATTGGAAATATTGTCATTGATGTCAAAGGTATAGCATTATTGGTGATAAAGTCCCCATTGCATTTAATGATGTTTTTAATATTCATATCTTGGCTAATGTGTGTTAATATTTATTTAATATTAATGAATATATTTTTAGTTGCATAAAGACAAAAGAAGGGCCCATAGAGAAGTCAAAGAGTCACGGGGTAAAGACAAAAGAAGAATGGGATGAATTTTCCCATGAAGAGTCATCTTGAGGAATTCCAAGAGTCACCAAGTGAAGACAAAAGAGGAAGGGCACAATTTTTCATGAAGGGACACTTTGATGAATACGAAAAGTCACCAAGATAAAGACAAAAGAGGAAAGTATGCTTTTGCTTATGAAGGGTCACCATATGACTTTTTAAATGCAAGGATATGAAGGGCCATATAAGTTTGGCACCATTTTCCATGAGGATTGAAGGGTCACAAAGGGTGAATGTCATAGGTCATTTGGAAAGCTAAAAATAAAGGCTTGAGAAGCCATTTGTAATATGGAAGAGAGAGTATGATTTGTAATCATTATATCCAGCTTAGAAGAGTAAAGGAGAGAAAGGAAAGAGATATTGTAAATGATATCACTTGTTGAGAAAGCAACATTGAGAGATAGTTGTGTGGTATACACAAAAGGGTTTGGTGCTCCTGTGGGTTGGTACTCATGAATAGTTGATGTGTTGGTGTTCAGCAAAGGGGTTGGTGCTCATGAATATTTGTTGTGTTAGTTCTCAAAAAAGGGGTTGGTGCTCTTAAAAGTTCATGCTTATGAATATTGTATTTTAAGTTAGTCCTCATTCATATACTTGAGATTGTTCTCCATGGTTTTTTCCACATTGGGTTTCCATGTTAAATTTGGTCTCTCTCTCTATATTGTGTGGTGTTTATTATTTCAGTTTTATTAAATATCTTGAATGTATGGTTAAGTGGAATTTGATTAAGTGAAAATTTATAAGATTTATGATATAGTGATTCACCCCCCCCCTCAGTATATCTTGTGCTTAACTTAATCATAATAAACATAATGATCAACATAACACATCTTGATGTCTAGGGAACTATATAGGTAGCATCCACTTGCCTTGTGTAATTAGAGTTAGCTCGGCCACCTCTCTAGCCCAAATATTCCTCCTTGATGTTGGTTATTTTGATTATATCTTTCACATATTTTTTGCCACCTTTACATTGTCCTTTGACCATGTTGACCACTTTTGCCAAGTTGCCCATTCTATATTTACACCACTTCATGCATGACCTAACCACTTGGATTATTTTGTGGGATCTCTTCCTCACCTGGATACCTTTAACCTACCCAAATTTACCTAGATATCTTGATAGGCCTAACCCAATCAACCATGACCAATGCTATGGACCGGTTACTCTCTCTTGTATTTCTAGAACCTGACCTTATTTTATAACTTTGGAAAATTTAGTCATTACGTGATATTGATATCATTCTTCATCACTTTTGGTGCATGAGATCAATTCTCTATAACCACCTCAACCACCTTATTTCACATATCAAATTGTGACCCAATTTTACTTGCACCTCAATCATTTCCTAATTTGAGGGGGGTAACCTCTCATGACTCAAGGTAACTAGACCCAAACCTTAACCAACCTCTTATTTTTGTTTTGTAGCTTGCTCAAAGCTACACAAAAAATGGTTAAAATGTATACACCTAAAAATTTCACATGATAGTTTTCAATGTCACCCTACCCTCAAAATGATAAGTAGACCTATTTGGGCCCTAACATTCCTAAAACACTTTTTAACTCATTTAATTCACCCTTTTTTTTACCAATTTCTCCCTATACCTAAGACTATCAATGGTTAGGTCCCCTCTTCTACTTTATCCAACTTTAAAGCATGGCCACCTCATTGTGCAAGATTGGAAACTTCTCAAATGGTAACTTGTCTTTAAAACTAAGTTTTTAAAGTTGTAAAAATATGCAACTTTACCCTTGATCAAATTAGCAACTTCCTTCATCCTATTTAGTAACTTCTACCTATAAAAGAAGAAGAAGAAGAACAAGAGAAAGGGAGGATCAATTATCAATTTATCAGGTAATTACAGGTATTTAGTGTCCATATCAACAAGCGAGCATCATCACTTGAGATTTGAAACTCTATCAAAATCACTCTAGAGGGCCTGAAGCACTATCACTCTAGCCACATCACTCTAGACTTCTTGCACTTGGTTATAGGTATTTTATGCTTGTGTTATTTTATTTATCTATGTTTAGTACCATTACCTTACCTGGTCAACCTATGCCCTATTTTCTACTTTCTAGCCTCATATCAACCTTTGTTTACCCAAATCCCCAATATGTACTTTATGATTTATTCACCTCTAGATTTACATAATCAACCACCAATGGTTCTCCCAACCATTGAAAATTTACCTCAACCACTAATGGTTTTCCTAACCACTGATGGTTCCCTGTGGCATTATTTTCTACCAAGTATTTTTGACCCTTCTGCCTCAAATCAAGTTCTACTTTTTGTGCTTCCCTTTGATCATAGGACCTTTTCTTATTTTTTGAACCAGAACCCAACCATTTTAGCATTTAAATTTGATAATTTTATTTAATAATAAATTTATCACTTACTTTCTAACATGCATTTACTTTCTTATTAGTGGATGCAAATATCATCTTTTATCATTTCAGACTTGATTGTTATAAAAGTGGATTGACATCCTCCTAACAAGCATTATACTTCTTGGATCTAGCACATGCTAGAAAGTACACTCAACCAACCATATAACTACCCCCTTTCAAGTGCCTCTACTAATTTCAAGTTATTCCTTCCTAACCAAGGAGGATTTCCCACCTTCATCTAGATTCATGTGTATATTTTAACAGGCATTATTCTACACACCCTAGTCACTAGATTTCTTTTATTTACTTTCAAACTTAAGAAATGAGGAAAATAAAATAAAACATTAACCTGTATTAATTATATTGGATTGAAAATTCTATGTTGATAGTGTATCTCTTGGAGATTATTCACATAGAATCCATTTGTGAAGTCTAATGTACATAGTCATGTCCTAGGTTGATCCTAGATCAATCTTAAAATGTAAGATGAAAGTCTATAGTTTTCCCCACCTTTCCATTTTCAAGGAATGCCCAATCTCATGGGTGTCTCATGATAAGGATAAATATTAAATAAAAATAATAGTGACCTCATCATTCCCCCCATCTACCTATATCTTTACTTATGGCATCATCAATTTATATATCACTACTCGTGTCGATTTTGTATTTCTTAATCATTGATCACATGACTAGTATGCCAACCCCTTGTACATCCATTCATCCCACCCATTATTTATTATTTTTGAGTGACCATCCATCTAATTATTCTTTACATGTCCCCTTAAGGTGGCATCATCCATCCTATTTTAATAACATCCATGAATGTTTTTCTTCTTTGAAATACCATTACTCTTCTTCTCGATATAATTCCATTTCAGAGAGGGTAAATATATACACCCATTTCTATTCACTTAAATCCACACCTAATCACCATCTAAAGATTCCTAATTTTTACCATAATCACTTAATACATTACCTATCCTATCCATTAGTTAAATTATAATCCCTTTATTCCTACCATATAAATGAGCCTAGACAATAGTCTAACTCCCTTTATAATTACTAAACCTCAATAGCCTTTACAATCCTCACCCATTTATTAATTAAAATATTAATCCCCATTATATCCTTATTAACCCCTTTAATCTATCCATGATCATTTTGGAATTTTCAATTCCAAAAATCCTAGCTAGCCCCTACTAACTCTCCTACAAATCCTACCTTAAAATATTCCTCAATCCCTACTACCTTCTGATCCAAAACTCAAAATTTTTGGTTGATAAATTTTTAAAGAACACATAAATAACACAGTAACAATGAATTCTTTGAGAAGATATGTATTATTACTCAAGATCGCAATACAACTATAAGCTTATCTCTGGGAAGAGATGTCTGATTTTCCATTTCAGGTTACATATTCATTTATACCTATTTATATAGTAGGGGGAGGATATGTAAGGTCACCAATATCAAGGGAGATTAAGTGGTTCAAATTCCATGATTTAAAATAATACAGAACTCAAGGAATTATTATTTTTAGAAACTTACTATTTTTAGACTGCACTACTAAAATTAAAATTTAGGGCACTTTTGTTGGGTTTTAGGGGGTCAAAATTCATTGAGAAATTTTCAATTCCATCTCAAGGTTTTCTCCTCATTATTATTTTTCCAACGGTTCAAATGGTGAAAAAGTTATGGCTTCCAGAAGTTCCATCATCAATTGGGGTGGAACTGTCACCCGAATTGTCGCCTAAATTGTTGCTCGGATCACCTCCCCTTAACCAAATCTAGAAAAAAATAAACCTCTTAGAGCACCAAACCCATTTTATAGGTCTCTTCAAAGTAATTTTTAATTATTTTAGACATTTAATAACCCTCTCCCACTTGGGAATTTAAAATTCCCAAAATTTTGAGCCATTGATCTCACTTCCCCCATCTTGCAATTCCAGCCCTTCATTTCAATCCACCATCCTCTAATTAAACCATATAATCCCCACATGGACATAAGAAACAATCCAGGAAATCTTATGTTGTCCAAATAATCTACCAAGCATCCATTATAAACATAATCTTGAGCCAATTACAAGTAATCCAACATCAAGCAATCGACCTGTCAACATAGTCTTGGAGGAAATCATGTTTATTAGAGATAAATTTGGGCAAAAATGATGGTAATAATCCTTTATTAAATTTTTATTTATTCCTAATTTGTCTACCTTTTTTATTATTGAGGTTAGAACAGGATTTGTGATTGAAGTTTAGTTATTTGCATGCTTTTTTATTATTTGTGGCATTTGAATTTCAATTGCAATTTTTTATCCTAATACACCTAGTCTACTTGATTTAAATTTTGTAAAATATTTTTATCCACCTTTGGTTATATTCATGGTCATTTTACAATGTTTTTGGAGAGGAAAATTCATGATAATAAAAAATCAATTATTTTCTATCTATGAATCAATATAACCACTGTTCATTATCTCTTATTGTCAAATATTGTGTCCTTATTTCCTTATTTCTCTTTGATCCCTTTTTAGAGAGTTTCAAGGGTCATGATTAAGTAATCAAGGAGCTAGTATACATGAGGGTATCTCTTACTAAAATAAATATTTTCTTTTAACTAGTCTTACCTTGATCAGGTTGGGAGTTTTTAAATTTAGTTTGATTTATTCATTTATTATATTAGAGTAGTTTATATTATTTTTCATTCATTATACTAGTTTTCATCCCAAAGAGGCATAGATAGGAAAATAAATCTTTCTTTATCTTCAATCTCCTGCACCAAAAATAATAGCTTTGATATTTTTATTATTTATATCTACATATTAGGGTATTTTTAAAGTACGTAGTTTATATCTAAACACTAGGTAGAATGTATAAATTTATAAAAAAAAACATTTTCAATATAAAAACACATCATTTTATTTTTAACATGCACAAGCAAACAGACACTCACACACTTAGAAAACTCTAGAAATACCTACATAAAATAAAGTATATATCTTGGATGTGATTTCCATCACTTCTATGAAATAATAACATTGTTTTTATATCATAAAATTAGAAAATTTTAACTTTTATTTCAAATTTATTTAATATCAAATTTCTTAGTTTAGTGTACAATAATTTAAAGCATTAAAAAAAAATTAACTTACACATATAGAAGACCTTTTGGATACTTGGTAATTATACTTCCTAGGGTTTATAATGTATTTTATATTATTTACATGTTATAAAAGATCTCATTTTTTCATATTAGTCTCATTAATTTACAATATGAAAAAAAAAAAAAAAAGAATTCCATTTAGCTGCATCTAGGAAAAGATAAAAACTAACATTTGCACTCTTAGTCTAGATTTTGTTTTCTAGTATTACATGCATACAAAAACTAAAGAAAAGGATTAAAAAAACCATCTCTCTATTTATTTGCTTTCAATATATTTTATTTTTTTATTTCCATACTTTCATTTTAGTAAATAGTTAAATTTCATTCTATTTACAAAAATTCTTGTCAAAACATGCACAAGTACCAAAACAACCTCTAAACAAAGCCTTTATAAGATGAGCAAAATAAAAAATCCTTGATCACACATTTAAAAAAAAATCACCTCTTTTAAAACAAATTTTAAAAAATATATATGCTTAAGACATATTCAACCAATCTTGATTTACCATTGAACAACACTCATTGAGTGTCCCTATATCCATAGAACAAGTCCATTTCCTAGAGTGCCAACTCCTATTCTAGCAAGTGAAATTTATAAAGATGTTTATTTAGAACCTAAACTTAAATTATTTCACTCCACACATATCCTAGATCTTATCTTATTCATATTGAATCCCTAAATGAGTAATCTAGGACCATATTCCCTTTAATAAGACCCTTCCATATTCTTCCCTACCAAGTAAATAATGTTCAAATATTATTCTTCCATATTCTCTTTCCTTTGTCCTTGGGTATATCCTTGCCATATTTAATTTAGCCTACACATCATCCATAAATTATATTGGTTTCCTTATCCAGACTTGTATGTTTGAAAATTTGCCAAGTATACAAAATATAGACTTTCAATCAATGGTGTTTAGATATATTCCTATCGTATTAGAAGGTAGAGCTACCTTTATTGAAAACCAAAGTGGATGTGGGAAATAAAAATATTTTTAAAAAAATGATTTTTATTGGGATATTAATTTTAACCATAGAGTACAAAAAGGCAGTAGAAGGGAAATATAGATAAAAGGTAATGGGGAAGAAAAATGTACATGAAGATAGAAGGAAAATAAAATATAACCTAATTAGCTAAGAATAAAATCTTACTGCAATGATCTATAAAAAAATATATTTCAAAATGAGGAAAACATTATCATTAAAATGGGTAGGGAAGACATTCTATTCATAGGAATAAAAACCATACACCAAATAGGCTAAATACCACTAGAAATAAATATACAACAAGAAGTTTGTATTTCCTCTTTAAAATATATAGAAAAACTATTCTTAGCCCACCAAGATTTCACAACTATAGAAATTTTAAAATGTAATTTCATAGATAAAGTATACAATAAAATTTATTGTATATATATTATCTAACAATAAACTCAACAACATTCAAAATAAAAATATTCAAACATACTAATGAATATACATGCATTATCCATTTAGAAATATTTTGAGCATAAAGTCTACAAAATTATTCTTTATATTTATTATTTTGTGATCTTCAAGTATAATATCTTATTTCTCTTTTGCCAAAATTTTTTGTTACTATCAAAATTCCTTTTAAATGAGATTGAAACTTCCATTCATGAGTTAGAATGGATGGTTATATTACATAGCCACCTTTTTTAAAGTTTATATCATTTGAAAAAGTGTGTTATCAAATTTTCATGACTTTAAATTTTTAAAATTGCATTGAAAAATTTGTACAATTTTAAAAAGCACATTAACAAATTTGTGCAAATCAAAACTTATAGAAAGATAGGAAATTTACATTACATACTATATGCAAAAGTGTTATTAAAAAAGTGTGAAATTTGAGATTAGGAAAGTAAATTAGGAAAACTACAAGTATATAATTATAAAGCCTCACAATTTATTGTTCTTCATCACCAATGACAATCTGAACTTCATCATCTTCTTCTTCTTCAACTTGTCACTTCTTATTCCTATATTCATCAAAACTGTTCATAATTTCCTTGACTCTATCCTCATTAGGTCCAAGTGAGAGCATTAAAGTAGATACAACATAACAATTAAGATCAATCATCATATTTGGAACTTTTTTTAGCTCTTCCAATTCTTTATTCAAATTCTCAAAAGAAACATGATATTTGATAATTTCTAAATTAACTTGGAGTTGAATGTTGTAAGTCATTTATTTTTATATCAATTGCTTGAATTCAAGTATGATTGTGTCTATCATAAAAACTATTTTTTATTCATCCATAAATTAACAAGTCAATTTTACAATAGTTACATGAATATTAAGTAAAGTTATGATTGATTGATATTTATTGAACTTAGTTATACTTTCATTGATAATGTTAATCCAGAATTTAATATCTCCTAGAAAGTCTATGAGATATAGAATGTTTTCTTTCCTTATAACTCTTTTATTGAGAATTTATTTTGGATTATAATTATAAAAGGTCTCAAGTTTCCATATCATTTATCTCCATTTACCTTCTTCCATTTCATATTTTTCTTCAGTTTCTTTTGCAATATCATGTATAGACTAAATATCAACAAAAACATTAATATCCCCATTATTATTTTAGTTCCTTGTTCAATAAAATTTTCATATCATTCAGTTGTTTTAAATATATGTCATATTTATTTATCTACATGAAACACTTCTAAATCTTAAATATGAAGAGATATGTTGGATGAAGAATCATGAATTGGCTTAACTAATTTTTTAACAACTAAAGTGAGTTGTTCAACCCTTTATTTTAATTGTTCCTTGATATTTTATCCTGATCCAAATTTTAAAAAAGAGTTATAATTGTATATTAAACATCTTATTTTATTCCTTCCCAAGTGGATTTACTAAGATGTACTTTTGATACTTTATAGTCAGAGGCACTAACATTGTCTTTGTCCTTTTCTATAAGGGGAACTACTACCTTAGTATACCTTTCTCATTTTTTAGCTCTTAATATTATAGAAATCATTTTAGGTTTCTTGACCATAAATTCTTATGTATTTTAAAGTTGGAAATTGTATTAATAAAACTCCCCATTTTTGTAGAGGTTTGAAAAGATATTCTAACTTTGTGTGGTTTAGGCTCGAACATTTGAATAACATATTATAAAAATGCATCGTTAACTCTATGAAAATGACATAAGATTTATTTCAAAGTTAATTTTTATTTAAAATCATATATTTTGGATGAGTCCATGTCACCAACAATATTTAACCCACTATAGATCCATATACAAATAACCACATAGACTAGATAAGAAGTCATATAAAATTTATATGTTGTGGTGAATTCTATTGATTATTTGTGAATGGAATCATTGATCAATCGAACCAAATTGTCATACTATTGATTCTTGTGGATCATCCTAATTTAATATTACATTTATTTTTAAAAATAATTGGTAGTGGGTTAACAACAAATCTGTTTAAAAGTGTGATGATGTCATTGACTTCATCTTCGAACTCAAACCTTGTATTAATTTTAGACAATCTTGTTGTTACAATTTTTGTATTTATTATCCATTCCTTATTGACCCACTTAGACTAAGATATGGTATTATTCTACTATAATAATTTAGTAGATGTTGGAGAAATATCTACTTATGATTTGTGATCAGGCATTCTGAGCATGTGATCAATATGTTCTACTTGCAGACAAAGTATATAATCACCATTTAAACTTTTCACTTCCCTCTTTTATTAACCATAGTGTTGAGAAATGATGAGTTATAACTTTTGATATTACACTGATGCTAGAAAATTTATTGATTGATCTAAGCCACTGTCATGAATGCTTTGTCCATAGTCTATCTTATGTATTATGATGATTCTTTGCTAAAAGTAATCCATATCAATATGACATATGTATGTGTCTATCACCTTGTTAATGTTGGATTTAATATTTTAATGAGGAATAAATACTTTGAATTGATATTTCATATCTATATCATTTATTGTTGGAGTGTCATTTTTTAGAATATTATTCTTTGAAGTATTCAATTTTGGAGTTGACATTTAAAACAAAGATTATGTTTGTGTGAACAAATAAAATTTCAAACTAATGTAGTAAAGAGGAATTTTTTATATTAAACTTGAGTATCTGTAATAAATTACAATATGAAAAATGGAATAATTTGATTGGGTGTTTGATAGATGATCAGGCTTCATAGTGTGTTGGATTAGACCTTATGTTTTGATAACCTCTGAAATAGGTATTAGAACTTTTTTTATTAATAAGTAGATAAGAGGGTTTTGATGAATGTTAAAATATATTTTGGATTCTACTTAGGGTTCAAACAAACTTCAAAAAATTTGGTGCATTTGAGTAGACCTCAAATTTTATGAATTATCTAGCAGGTTAGTAGAATCTGTTATGTGTTTAGATAGATCTCAAAATCCAAAGAAAGTGCAAGAAATACTTAGATTATTATAAAAATTTTAACCAACCTTAGACTATTAAAAAAAATCAAACAAGTTTTCAAACTTTAATACGACAAGAAATTATAAGAGATTTTGAAGTTAAAAAACTACAAAGAGAAAGAAACCCTAACAGTGAAGGATTTGATCAAATATCAAACATGTAGACTTAAGGTTGTGAGATTAAAAATAAAACCTAATTCATATGATAAATAATATGAATAATTATTTTAATAACCTCAAAATATACAAGTTATAAGTAAAGAATGCAAGGTTGCAAAGTAGTTGGAACTAGCGAGGAAAGAGGTGAGGATGGAATGTAATGTAATTTAATTTTAAAACATACCCTATAATATCTACATGTGTGGAACAAATACATGTTTAATGATACTATTTAGAGTATTCTCAAACAAATAATGAGATTTTTAGAAGTTTTTGATAGGTTAGTGAGATCTGGGATGTGTCAGAGAAAGCCACTAGATCTATCATTGGTTGAGACATTTTTTGGGTTAAAAATAAGTGTTGGATAGAGTATAGATTTTTGACAACATTTTAGATAGAGCATCAGGTTTTGAATCATGTTTGGACATGTTCTAGGTTTTGAAAATATGTTAAACATATTCTAAAAATATGTTATGTGTTTGACAATAAAAATTTCAAAAGGTAAAAGACTAGCCATTTTTTGAATCTCACCGATTTTTTCCATCACTTAGAATTTTTTTATGAAAGGAACATTTTATCATTGAACATATAACATATTGAAAATGAGTTCTTTGACTGATTAGAATAAATTTTTACCATTTTCAAGAAAAATATTTTATAGAATCATATTTTTCACATGTGTTCAAATTTGGATACAAAAATTGGGGAACTTCAAATTGTAAAGTATAGAGGAAGAACTCTAGACTCTGGTTTGATAGGAAAAATTGTATCCATGGGATACATAGTCACTTAGGATTTGATATAAATATGAGAGATTGACATAACATAAATAAAATGAAATAATACAAAATAAAATAAGGAAATGGAAACAAACGAAGACAACATAAACAAAAAGAAACAAACCATAAGGAACACAACCAAAATCCTAGAAATCACCTATTTACATGTAAGAGACAACCTTATTTCATTTCAAGTAATTATTTAGATATTTCCCAATATAGGGTAATGGGAGATGTGAACCATTTATATTTTCCAAATAGAAAGTATATCTCTATATAAATGTCTTATTCTTGAAGGAACTATCCACAAGGACTCAAATTTTCCATGACTCTCTTATGGTTCTGTTTGCTTGTCTCATGAGAGAACAAGATCTCCTACCTAAAAATAACTTTTCTTTGGATTATTATCAAATAATGTTTTGAATTGGGCTTGGTTTTCTATAATAATATCTACAATATGTGTTCTTTCTTCTTCTAGCTTATTCAAGTATAGGATTCTCTTATATAGTTGACTTTCAAAATTCTAATTCTCAACAATTCTTATTAGTTGTAGTGTAGGAAATTAAAGTGTTATGGGAATAGAAAAATAAATCTCATATAACAATTGGAAAGGTGACATTCCAATAGCTTTCTTTAGAGTGATACAATCTTCCTATAATGAGTTGTATATCATTTTGTGTTAGTTCTTCTAATTTTCATCTACTAGCTTGTGGATGATGTAACCAAATTATTAGTACTTGATTATATTATGGATGATTTAACCAAATTATTATTACTTGATTATACCTAATATTTTCCTTGTGGATAGTAGTTTAAAGAGTGATATAAATAAATATCATAGCTTTAGCAAAATCTGAATGGTTCTGATGAAGAAAAATTAGGTGAATTATTTGTTATAATATTTTTTGGAACACCATACCTTAGTAATATGATTTATTTGATTAATTACACACAAATTCTGAAGTTATCTATTTAACTAGAATAACTTCCACCCATTTGGTAAATTAACCTATATCAGTAAGGACTTGAGTATGCCTAACACTCAAATGAGGATTCACCTTATTAAAATTTGAATAAATCAGAGTGGCAATGCGTAAAATGACATTTTATATATTTTAATATGTTTCTTTACATTTAATATTCTATTTGAAGTTAGTTTCACCTTTCATCATTTCATAAATGTGTTTGGTAAGTTTTGTAAAATTAAGAATGAATCTTATTATAAAGTTCACCTTTATAAAAAAAGGTGTACACATAGCTTGTTGGTTAGAAAAGATAAATTTTAAATTGCCTCAACTATTTATGTCTTGATATTTATTCTTTCATTTGAGATGACATTCCCAAGGAGTTTTCCTTCCATCACCCAAAATATAGAATTCTTAGGGTTGAAATAAATGTTGTGAATATGATATATTTTGATCATTTTTTATAAATTTCATAGTGATCTTTTGTATTCTTTAATAAAAATATTAAATTATCCATATATACCATAATTATCTTGTTCTTCAATTATTTTAAGGCAAGGTCCATGGCCCTTTGGAATGTAGCTCATATATTGATCATAACAAATGTTATTCTTTGATACAAAAATGTACTCCTAGGAGTTGTGAATTTAGTCTTGTGTTGATCTTCTTTAGCAACTTCTATCTGATTATATCCTAAAAAACCATCTAATATAGAGAGCATATCTAAACCTATAACTACTTGAATAACTTTATCCATAATAGGCAATGGATAATTATCTTTAATAGACACCTAATTCGTATTCTATAAATCTAAGTAGATCCTAATTTCTTCACTTTTATTGTGAATAGATACTATATTTACAACCCATATTGAATGATGAATAGGAAATATAATTCATGGATTCAAAATTATATGAATTTCTTCAAAATTATTACTCACTATTTTTTTATTATAATGCCTTATTTATGCTTGAAATTTTTAGTGTCAGGCTTGATAGGTACTATATTTTGCATCTCTTTTGTAAGGAATAACTTGAGATAATGTACGAGTATGTAATAGTATAATTATATTTATCTATTAGTGTGATAAATCTTATTATCTCTTTATGCTAGAAACATTTTCCAATATTTACTAATCAAGGTTATTCTTTAGAACTAATATTCACCTTTTCATAATTTGTTGAATTGAGAGAATATTTCTATATTTTATTTTTAATAAATATATCATGCTTATCAAAGAGTTATTCTAGAGAAACAAAACCTCTAAGAATCTTATTTACTTTGAGTTTCACTACCTATTATTCATCTTTATCTTCATTAATACCTTTTTTCTTAGTATTTACTGAGGTTTCCTTGTATGCAGACTCACTTTCTTCAAAGTATAGATTTATAAAAATATCATGTTTTTCCAAAAAGGAAATAATATGTTAATAGTCATTGAAAACCTACCAATTCTATGAGTTATCTAGCACATGAGGACTATACAGTAACTTGATTATATACTTGTCTTTTCTGATTTTTGAGTGTGGAATAAAAAAGGAAGCAAATACTACAAGCACATCTACTTTTGAATTTATTTATCTTAGGATTATTGATATGGAAAAGGATTCAATGGATTCTATATTTTCCATAACTTATTTTTTAATGTTTCAAGTGATCATTATTTCCTTGATATTGACCTTTTATTTGCCTAAAAATTAATTGTATATCTTACATAACTTCCAAATTTTAGATTCCCATCTCCTCAACAACCTATAAACCAATTAGTAGAGATTCATACTTGCATTATTATTAGTACATTCAAATTGTAATTTTTAAGATAAAGGAAAACATTTCTTGCTTGGAGATATTAGGATAAATCACACACCTACACCAAATGAATAAAAATTATCATTAAATTCAATCATCCATATATCATTAAGATCACTTTCTATTAATTTAGGCAAATTCAAATCTTCCTCTAACATGAGTAAATAATTTCCTATTCTTACATCTTCATATATAATGTTTTCCCTAGGATCATCTACTTTATACATAGTGTATTTGGTTTTTAATTAAATATCTAGGCATTATTTGAATCCTTTCATATGAATCATGGAATGATAAATATATAGTTTAATTTCACCACCAAGCTCTCTTTAAAAGTTTATTCCCAACAATATACCATAGGTAGCTAGAAAATTTGCTACTAAGTTAGAAATCTTGATCCTTTTCTAAAGAAAAGAGGCTAGGATGACCTAAGTTTCTTTGATTTGACCAAAAAGAGGTATCTATTTTACTTCCATGGAGTAAAAATGGCCAAAATTCTTTGTGTAAGTCAAACTAATGGCATGAGAAACTTTAGCAGGCATAATGTTAATAGAATCTATAGTATCAATGATACAATTTCATATTTTGCATCCCTTGAAGAAAAGGGAAATATAAAAGTGTTCAACTTTATTAAATTTAGATGCAAAAATTGCCATGGAGTTTAATCCATTAGAAGAGGATGAAGTTGTTAGTATCCCTTTAGCATTGGTATTTTTTGTATCGGGGATTTTACCTTTGATAAACCCTACTAGCCTATATAATTTTAAACTCCTTACTGAAATTTGAATAGACCAAAGTGGGAATGTGTACAATGACATTTTGTATCTTTTAAAATGTTTATTTACATTCAATGTTCAATTTTAAGTTGGGTTTTCCTTTCATCATTTCATAGATGTGTTTGGTAAGCTCTATAAAATGAATAACAAATCTTCTTATAAAGTTCACATTTATAAAAAATGAGTGTACACATAGCTTTTTGGTTGGAAAATATAAATTTTAAACAACCCAAACTATTTTTGTCTTAATATGTGTTGCAGAGGTTACATAATAAATCTCACTTTGTGTCAAACTTTCACTATTTTTATCTTATTCCAACATTCACTTTCTTGTCAAAGGCTCATTCTTCATGCAATGGTTTATAGATTCACCTAATCAAATTTAAAGTATCTAATGTCTTTATATTTATTAATAAGATATCAATAGTCATCTTTGTTGATGTAAAATTCCCTTAATTAATCCTTACCTCAATCTACACAACTCAGCCTGCTCCTTATTTCATTCACTTTCTTTGACAAAGATTTATCATTATGACATGTATTTAATTACTATTGGAGTCACTGACAAGTTATTTAAAACACAATCCTTTCTAATTGTATGTAACAGTATAGAAATACTCTAAAACCAACAAAATCATGTCATACACATGATATTTCATATAATTTTAAAATCTAAATCAAATTTATTAGTTCAATCTCTTGTAAAACATTTTTTTGTATCTAAATCCCTAGATAGGATTATGAAAGGTCTATCAAGCCTGAGACGGAAACAATTTAGTCTTAAAAAAAACTCTTTCAATAATCTATGAATAATGCCTAACGTCTTTATAATAGTTATACACTTCCTCCAATTCATAAATCTTCAATCCAACGCCTCTACTCAAGTCTATAACATTTGTTAACTCACTTTGAATTTAGTTATAGCATGTAAATTTGAGGATATTAAAATTAAATCAAAAGACTTCTTATTTAGTTTTGAATGGTTGTAGGTATTATATTAGGATAAAAACAATACCAAACATCATATCTAAGTATTAAATTTCACCTTGAGATGATTTTTCACTGATCTTGTCAAGATTTGGATAGATTGTATATAGATTTATGCTAACCAGTGTTTGACTATACAAAAAACAAAAATATATAATTTTCTATATAAGTTCCTTCATTCTACATAATTGAAACAAATCAAAATAGGATGATGCCTTCTGAGTATTAGGATTAGTCACTTATCAATATTTTTTGTAGTCTATTATTTTGTCAAACATTCATTACCACTACTTGAAAACTATAAATTTGATTATATCATCATTATTACAACCTCATCGATACAAATCAAACTTAAAAAATGTAAAAATATCTCACCTTCCATTTCACTATTCTCTCACACCTGCATACTACTCTATTACAACTGAATATGTATATATATGCTACGAGCCTACTATGGAACTTAGTTTAAAAATATTAGAATCATAAATTATAATATGGAATGAACATCTAATTAAAAATCTTAAGATTCTTTCAAAGAATACCAAAGGTTGATTTCACATTCACATTATAATATGCTGATCTTTAAGACAATGTCTTAAGCAAAACAATAGAAAACCCTCTTGTTCACAAAAATGCTTCGTTCATTCATTTCTTGAGAATACTTACATATCAAGATATATATGATAGAGTTTTCTTCTTTCTCTTTTCAGGAATCCTCCACCATCCATCCTTTCACACTTCTTGTTTTGAATGACCTACCTTGTCTACACCAAAACCCACTATTTATCCAAAAAAGATCCAAAACTAACTTGTAACTGCCTTATAAATCCTAGTTGTACAAAAATATTGAAAACTAACCACTAGCTAGTTACACAAAATGCGTAATTAAATATTCTTAAGTATGTAACTAGGTTTTATTGACTCCTAAAGACCATGACAACCTACCAAGACTCTAAAACATGATAATTAGACTAATATTTACAAAAGGGGTAGTGATGCCCCTGTATCATACTACCGAGGAGAGAATGTAAACTTTCCCTTAAAATTATAAGTGATTGATCTTTGATATTCTTTGTAGAACCTTTTGTATAATGAAATCTCCTCTTGGATCCCATGGCCTATTTGAGATACATAGGCCTTTTTGTTGCTTTTTGGCTCCTCTTTGATTCTTCTCTTTCTTGATCTATCCTTTGAGGTCATTCTTTTTCACTTTTATATTTAACTCAATAATCTTCAACACTTGCTTATTCATTTTAAACCATCCTAAACATGAAACACACAAGTTAATAAAAATAATATTCTGCTTGCCTTCTTGGCAATATTCATCTTATTTTCCTTAGTTTTTCTCTCTATACTTGGTTCTATTGTTTCTTGTGTTGTTTTTTTTTTCTCTTCTCTTCTTCAAACCTCTCAACATATGCAACCTCTTTATTTTCCTCTTGTTGTTGTACTTAATCAATAACTTACCTTTCTATGGCCAATTCTCTCAACATGCTTACTTTCTCAACAAATTAATCAAAAATATCCTTATTTTGTATGCATGATAAATGATTTGACAAACTTAAAAATAATATTTTTAGTTTTTCATCTAAAATTATCTCACTTATTTCTTCTTTTCTTAGTTGATCCTTCATATTAGGCAATTGCACTCTCCTAAGAAAGTCTTCTTTACCTTGCTCCACCTCATCCAAGCTATCTCCTCAGATCAATGAGATTATTTATCTCTTTCTCTCTCCTTAAGCTTTCAATGGATTTAATCTACCTAACCAACTTGAAATCACCTATAATCTTCCTTGAGTATTCTTTCTAAATAATCTTCAACATACTTTCATTGAATTGATAAAATGTATAAACTAAAAATTAATAATAAATATGTATACCTAGCCCTCTCCATAGAATATTGTTCACTCTGATACCAAAAATGATGTAGAGGTTACACAATAAATCTCACTTTGTCAAACTTTCACTATCTTTATCTTATTCCAACATTCACTTTCATGGCAAAGGCTCATTCTTCATGCAATGGTTTGGAGATTTACCTAATCAACTTTAAAGTGTCTAATTTCTTTATATTTATTAATAAGATCTCAATAGTCCTCTTTTCCCATGTAAAATTCCCTTCATTTCTTCTTACCTCAATCTACACAACTCAGTCTACTCTTTGTTTGATTTATTTTATTTGACAAAGAGTTATTATTATGACATGCATTTAATGACTATTAGAGTCAATGATAAGTTATTTAAAACATAGTCCTTTAAAATTATATGAAACCATACAAAAATAATCTAAAACCAAAAAAATAATTTCATGCACATGTTATTTCATATAATTTCAAAATCTGAAGCAAAGCTATTATTTCAATCCCCTGTAAAACATGTTTTTGTATCTAAATCCCTAGATAAGATTATGCAAGGTCTGTCAAGCCCAAGAGGGAAATAATTTCATTAAAAAAACTCTTTCAAGAATATGTTAATGATTCATAAAGTATCTATAAGGGTTAGACACTTCTTCCAATTCATAAATCCTCAATCCAATGCCTTTACTCAAGTCTTTATAACATTTTTTAACTCACTGCAAATTTAGTTATAGTGTGCAAATCCAAGGATCTTGAAATTTAATCACAAGACTTATTATTCAATTTTAAATGGTTGTAGGTATTATATTAGGATAATAACATTTCTAGACATCATATCTAAGTATTAAATTTCACCTTAAGATGATTTGTTGCTGATCTCATCAAGATTTGGATGGACTGTATATAGATTTATGCTAACCATTGTTTGACTGTGCACAAAACAGTAATCAAAATAACATGACACATTTAGAGTATTATGATTAGTCACTTATCAATGTTTTATGTAGTCTATTAATTTTACAAACATTAATTAGCACCATTTTAAAACTATAAATTCACTCATAGAATCATTATTATAACATCACCGATACAAATCAGACTTAAAAAATGTATCAGTATCTCACTTACCTTTTTACTATTCTCTCACCCATGTATATTACTATGCCAAGACTATATATATATATGTGTGTGTGTGTGTGTGTGTGTGTGTGTGTGTGTGTGTGTGTGTGTGTGTGTGTGTGTGTGTGTGTGTGTGTGTGTGTGTGTGTGTGTGTGTGTGTGTGTGTGTGTGTGTGTGTGTGTGTGTGTTACGAGTCCACTATGGAACTTAGTTTCAAAATCTTAGAATCACAAATTACAATAGGGAATGAACATCTGATTAACAATATTAAGATTCTTTCAAAGATTAACAAAGGATGAGTTCACATTCACATTATAACATGACAATATTTAAGATAATGTCTTAAGAAAAATAATAAAAAAACTTCTTCACAAAAATGATTTGTTCATTCATTTCTTTAAAATAATTACATATCAAGATATACATGATAGAGTTTTCTTATTTCTCCTGCCAATACTCCTCTGCCATCCATCCTTTCACACTTAATATTTTTAATGACCTACCTTGTCTACACCAAAACCTAATATTTATTCCAAAAATATCCAAAACTAACTTGTAACTTCCTTATAACTCCCATTTGTATAGAAAGAGTGCAATCTGACCACCAGCTAGTTACCCAAAATGCCTAATTAAATATTATTATGTAACTAGGTTTTATTGACTCCTAAAGACCATGAAAACATACCAAGACTCTAAAACATGAAAATTATACTAATATTTACAAAAGGGTTAGTGATTCCCTTACATAAATATGTATTAATTTCCTTTGAGATGACATTCCCAAGGATTTTTCCTTCCATCACCCCAAATATAAAATTATTATTGTAAAGATAAATATCATGTTGATGATATTTTTTGAAAACTTTTTATACATTTCATAGTGATCTTCCCTTTTATTTGTGAAAACTATAAATTATCCAGATATACAATAATTATCTTGTTCTTCAATTCTTTTAATGCAAGGTCTATGGCTCTTTGGAATGTAGCTCCTACATTGATCATAATAACTATTTTTCATTGA
Organism: Torreya grandis; assembly: GCA_037957365.1. Lineage (NCBI taxonomy): Eukaryota > Viridiplantae > Streptophyta > Pinopsida > Cupressales > Taxaceae > Torreya > Torreya grandis. The sequence goes on from JARHVA010002251.1 coordinate 738,420, forward strand.
TACACAAGTGTACCCTAAGGAATTGTGAATTTAGTCTTGTTTTGATCTTCTTTATCAACTTATATCAATTACATCCAAAAAATTCATCTAATATAGAGAGCATCTTTTAACCTATAACTACTTGAAGAATTTGATCCATAATAGGCAATGTATAATTATCTTTCAGGGATGCTTGATTCATATTCTATAAATCTACATAGATCCTAATTTATTCACTTTTATTTTGAACAAGTAATATATTTATAACCCACATTTAATTATAAATATCAAAGATAATTCATGCATTTAAAATTTTATGATTTTTTTCAAAAATAGTACTCACTATTTTTGGATTTTAATGCCTCATTTCTGCTTGAAAGGTCTATATATTACATCTCTTTTAGAAATAATGACTTGATATATATGTATGAATATTTAATAATATCAATATATTTTTAAATAAGTGTGATAAATATTATTATATTTATAGGAAAGAAACATTTTCCAATATTAGTGAATTAGGGTTATTCTTTAGTATCGATATTCACCTTGTCATAATTTACTGAATTGAGAGAATACTTCTACACTTTATTTTTAATAAAGCTATCATGATTATCAAAGATTTATTCTATAGAAATTGAACCTCTTAAAATCTTATTTCATTTGATTTTTATTACCCCTTATTCATCTTTATCTTCAAAAATACCTTTTTTCAGTATGTACTGAGGATTCTCTATATTAGACTCACTTTCTTCAAAGTGTAGATTTATAAAAATATCATATTTTTCCAAAAAGGTAATAATTGTTAATCATCATTGAAAACCTACTAGTTATGTGAGTCATTTGGCATATTAAAATTATATAAAAACTCGATTATATACTTTTATTTTATTATATATAAGTGTGGAATAAACAAGGAAGAAAATACTTCAAGCACATTTACTTTTGCATTTCTTTCTCTTGGGATGGCTGCTAGGGAAAAGGATTCAATATCTTCTATATTTTCCATAACTTATTTTTTTAATATTTCAAGTTATCATTCTTTAACTGATATTGACCTTTGACTTGACTTACAACTAGTTTTATATCTCCCATAACTTTTAGATTTTATATTCCTATCTCCTCAGCAACCTATAAACCAAGTAGAAGAGCTTCATACTCAATGGTATTATTAGTACATTCAAATTTTAACTTGTAATAGAAATTAAAATCTTTCTTGCTTAAAGACATCATGATAAATCCCACACCGACACCAAATGAATAAAATTTGTCATCAAATTTAACCATCCATATATCATTAAGATCACTTTCCATTACTTTAGGCAAATTTAAATCCTCTTCTAAAATGAGTAAATAATTTCTTATGCCTACATCTTCATATAGAATGTCTTCCCTAGGATCATCTACTTTCTACATAGTGTATTTGGTTTTCAATTCCACATCCAAGAATTATTTGAATCCTTTAATATGAATCATGGCATGGGAAAGATATAGTTTAATTTTACCACCAAGTTCTCTATAAAATTTTCTTCCCAATAATATGCCATAGGCAGCTAGAAAATTTGCTACTACGATAGTAATCTTGATACTTTTCTCAAGAAAAGAGGCTAGGGTGACTTTAGTTTCTTTTATTTGGCCAAAAATAAGTACCCATTTTTACTTCATGTAGTAAAAATGGCCAAAGGTCTTTGTGTAGGTTAACCAAGGGCATGGGAAACTTTAGTGGGCATCACATTACATAATCTCTAGTATCAATGATACAATTTATTAATTTATATCCCTTGAAGAAAAGGAAAATAAAATAGGTTTCAACATTATTATATTTAGATGTGATGGTTTCCATGGATTTTATTAGATTATAAGAGGATGGAGTTGTTAGTATCCCTTTGACATTGGTATTTTTGTATTGGGATTTTTACCTTTGATAAAATCAACTAGCCTATCTAATTGGTCAAGGTTTGATATCATATAATCAACATGAGACATTTATAATTTATTTTAATTTATGTTTTTAATTATATAAAAAGTAGGAAAGATGGTATAATAATAAATTCTAATGGCTTGAGAAACATTAACATAATTTTTACCTATATTAGCATTAGTTGTTTGACTTTCATTAGTCCCAGTGAAATAGTTCCTTGTGGAAGAATGACTTTTGGAATTTCTTCTTGTTAATCAATTTTTTGTTTTTTATAATTCTATGCTCTATTAGAGATTAAAATTGACTTTATATTCATATACCAAATAGTTTCATCATAATCATCTTGACACAATTCATATTCCATGTGCACATTAGTGGAATTTACACTAGGTTCTTCTATTTCAAATTCTTATAGATCTATATTTTTTGTTTATTCGCATTCTTCATATCAAAAAATATCTTTTGTTTCTAAAATGAATTTCAATAGAACATTGGCAATTGGATGTGGATAAGAATCTATGGAATTTTGTTGTTGATGAGCTTGAAATCATGGATGATTAACTTGGAATGGAATATATTTCTACTGTGAATATCCTAATAAGGAGTGTTAATTTTTGAGGTAGTTTCTTCTTCAATTTTTTTATATCATTGGCCATGTTTTACAAAAGTTAGTATGTGTAATATTGACCTAAAATTTGTGTTTTACCTTTTTAATGATATTTATTTAGTTTCCTATTAATGATAATGTCATCTTCAATGCCAATGTATAATGCTAAAGTTATATAAGTCGACTACTATGGCTCTTCTCAACTTATAACTCACCTATGGAAATTGAGAATTGATAAATAAGAATTTATGTTTCTCATATTTTAGCTTAGAAGATACTAGTATTTTATGAAGTATCTTATAAAATTTAGCTATGAATTCTCTCATAGGTTCATAATCCTCTTTCTTCATTTGAGTGAGTTTTTCCAATAATGCATGTTTGTCTTCTACCAATTTGAATCTAATTTTAAAATTATTTTTCATGTCATTATAAATAATAATGATTCCAAAGTCAAAATGATATAACTAATATTTAATTATATTATGTAGAGTCTCAAATAAATTTTTGACTATAATTTTCTCATATTAGAAACTTAAGATTCCACATGCTATAGAAAAGGCAATAATATGTTCATCTAGATGTGGCTTACCATCACCCAGACTTTTTAGGAAATTATTTCATGATCCCTTTTTAATTTTTTGTAATTAACCCAAGGATAATGGACCAATTTCACTACCCCATGACACTTCCATGGTTGTAAAAATTACATGTAACAGGAGAACAACACCTAATAGGATAAGATATTAACTTATTATTAAACCACCCTGTGTTTGATTGATTTTCTTGGGACTTAAATGGAGAATAACTAACTTCTTGAGTTTATTTTTTTGATTAGAGTCTAACTTAAATTCATAAATAAATTTTAATTGATATAAAGGATATGTATTTCATTAATATTTCCTTTCTCTGGTAAATCATCTTTTTGTCAGTTTTAAAGGAACAATATTATTGCTAATTTGTAGGTTGGATTTGAAGTGATCTTTGAGTTGATATTATTTTTCATTATATTCATGATATTATTACCTCATATATTTATTCTAAAACAACATGATATTCATCTTCTTATAATACTTGAACGAGTCTTTGAAACTAAATTTCACTAGTTTTATTATTGCACACAACTACTCACAAATCTGAAGAAATATCCTCTTTTGTTTGACTCAACCAATAAAGATTTAGTTTAAGTAAGAGATATTGAGATTATAATATATTCATGAGAGTAATTTAATACCATAGGATATCTTTAATCAGATATATGAATTTCTCTTTTGTCTTGTCTCCTTGAAGTAATTTCAATGTTTCTTCATATAATAACAACATGGTCTACTTCAATGTTTATTACTATAGTGATAGTATTTAATTGAGCATAAATTAGTTTGTCATCTCAATATAATAATTAAATATCTGAAGTAATATATTATTATGTATATTATATTCAATTTATACTAGGTTGATGATTAGGATCTCAATTCACCATAATAGTCATACACACAATTTACTAATTAGGATTTTGAGTTGATTAATGAACTCTATGAGCTACCCTACACTCAATAATCCTTTATAATATTTATTCATGATCTATATCCTCATTAATTATTCAAATTGATCTTGAATTGAGTAACATATACCTCATCACAATCTTAATCACACTATATGACATCAAAGTTAATATTTAGTTGTGTATGTTGATCCTGATAAATATCTAGTTATTGAACTTGCCCCTGTGCTACTTGGAGACTCATGTGAGAAAATTTCATATGAGAGTCACATGAAAAATGAAAATATGTGATCCAAAATTGATTAAAAATATTTTTGGATGGAAAACATTTTAGGGTGACAAAATATGGCCTTTTAGTCGATAGTGATGGGACAAAGTCCCTTTTTCTATTAGAAGGTGGATCTACCTTTATTGAAAACCAAAAAAGATGCAAGAAAAAAAAATATTTATAGTAAAAATCATTTTTATTAGGATAGTAATTTTAACCAAAAGTATGAAAATACTATAAAAGGAAAATTTAGATAAAAGGTTATAGGTAAGAATAGTGTATGTGAATATAGAAGGAAAATAAAAGAAAACCCCAATTATCTAAATACAAAATCTTACTAGAATGACACATAAAATAAAATTTCAATATTAGAAAACCTTTATCATTAAAATGTATAGGAAAGGCATATTATAATCATAGGAACAAAAAACATACAATAAATAGGATGAATATCACTAGAAATAGAGATACAACAAAAACTTTGTATTTTGTCTTAAAAATAGATATAAAATCTATTCTTAGCCCACTAAGATTACACATCTATAGAAATTTTATAATGTTGTTTCGAAGAGAAAAACCTATATAAAATTTCTTTTATATTGAATATATAACAATGAAACTAACAACATTAAAAATAAAAATAATCAAATGGATTGATCCATATATGTACATTATATATTTATAAATATTTTTAGCACAAAGTGTATGAAATTCCTCTTTATATTGATTCTTTTATGAGTTGCAAATACAATATCTTCTTTCTCCTTTGCTAAAAAATTGTGTTACTATAAAAAAAAATCCCTGTAATGATCTTTAAACTTCTATGTATGAGTTAAAATGGGTGGTTATATTGCATAAACACTTTTTTTTAGTTTAGATCATTTCTAAAAATGCATTATCAAATTTGCATGAAATAAAAATTCCAAAAGTACATTGACCAATTTTCATGACTTATAAAATCACATTATAAAATTTGAATAACTCAAAACTTAAAAAAAGGATAGAGAAAATTTACACAACCTACAATATGAAAAAATGTTATTAAAAAAGTGCACAGTTTGAGATTGTGAAAGTAACTTAGGAAAATTACAAGTATAGAGTTAGAAAAATTTCACAAGTTTTTCATCATCACTGATAATGATCTAAACTTCATATTATTACTTTTTAATCCTATATTCATCAATAAAATTCATATTTTCCTTGAATCTCCTCATTAGGTCCAAGTGAGTGCAAAAAATTAGTTTCAACATTGCAATGAATCTCAATCATCATTTTTGGAACCTGTTGCATATTTTTCAATGCTTTACTAAAATTATCAATAAAAACTTGATATTTGATAGATTTATGAATTTACTGATAGTTGAATGTTGATTTAGGAGGCAATTATTTTTATATCAATTTCTTGAATTCTAATACTATTTTATCTAATGGAATAACTATTTTTCTTCATCCATAAATGAACAAGGCAATTTTTTAATAGTTTCATAAATATCATGTAAAGCATAACCTTCTATTAATTGAGATTTTATAGACTTATTTATACATTAATAAAAAAATATAATTTTTTTTTTAAAATCTCTTAGGAAGTTTTTGAGACCTTAAATATTTTATTTTCTTATATATCCTTCATTGAGAAGATATTTTAGATCAAATTAAAAAAAGAGCTCAAGTTTTGATATCATTTTTTTCCATTTTCCTGCTTCCATTTCATATTTTTATTAAATTTATTTTGAAATATCATGTTTATATTGAATCTCAAAATAAAACATTTGTGTCATTAGTTATTATTTTATTTCCTTGGTCAATTAATTTTTCATATAACTCCTAAGTTTCTTTGCCTAGCTATCTCATTTTTTAGCTACATGTAATGTTTCTGAATCTAAAATCTAAAGAGTTATGTTGGATAAAATATACTAAATTATCTTAAATAATTTATAAATAACTAAACTAATTTTTTTAACCCTTTTGTAGACACCGAAATTGTGTCTACTCCCTTGGTCATCCTCCTCGTCCTCTCCCCCCTTGGTCCCCTTCGTCCACTTAACCACTCCTAACCCATGTCTTATTAATTTGAAATAATTATCTTATTTTAAGTTAATAATTCTCTCTCCCTTGCCACCTCACCACCCTTGGATACCCTTCTTTGGATTCCCTTCATTCCCCACATGGCCAATATTAATGCCTAGACCCCCATTCCAACTTCTCCCCTTTAACCTCTCGTCCATTTTAATCACCTTCGACCATTTCTTCTTCGGACTCGCTGACCCGATAGTTGGGAAAATGGATGAAAGGCTATTTTTAGACTTTTTCCTACCTTCCAGGACCGACGTCGGTCAACTGTCAACCGATGTCGGTGATATTACCGACGTCGGTTTCCTTCATAATGGTTTTCTGCATTCGTTATCCTTCCTTCGCCCCTGCTCTTGATCCAACTCTTGAATCCTTGAATCTTCAGTCTTCGACCATCCGCCACTCTACCAATCAATCTGCCAATCTTCAAACCAGACCTCTCACTCTCCCTCACACAGCAGGCTTCTACACCAACAATGGGTCCTCCACATAGGCTACATCAACAACAGGGACAGGTATCAATAACACTCCTTTTGCAGGCCACAGGTATGTATATTGTCTATGTTTTCATTATGTTTTTAGTTATTGCTTTCCAATAATATCACCCCCCAGACCAGAGTGTCAACCAAGCCAGACCCAAATCCTTATTTCCCTGTCTCCCTATTGGCCTCCTCTACCCTTCTGTCCATTTGACATTCTGTCCATTTGACTCCCTCAGACTACCTCAGACCTAGACCCTCAAACTACCTCAAACCAGACCCTCAGACTACCTCAGATCATTCTCCAGACCATTCTACACGTCCATAGACCCTGCCCACAGACCATAGACCCATCCACAGACTACTGCCCTGATCGACGTCGACCGTAGAGACCACTGCCCTAACTGACATCGGTAGACTAACTGACGTCGGCAGACTTTGACAAACGATGCCGATAGGACCACCAACGTCAGCGACTGTGACCAGCCCAACAACATCATTCAGGTAAGCATTTGCTTCCATTTCCTTTTTCGTCTTTATCATTGCAGTCTTTTATCATTCTGCTATTTATCAGACATCCTTTTATCAATCAATGGGTTGACATCCCTCAAGCTTTTGCTTTTGGGATCAAGCTTTTGCTTGGCAACCCACCATCTCCTCATCTAACACCTTCTTTGTCTTAGTCTCTTTCTCTTGCAGGTGTCATCCTCCACAACCAAAGAGGAGTTCTCACGATGTCTGGATTATGGTGCGCATGACTTCATCCAGGTACATACAAGCCTTAGACTATTTCTTTTAGTTTCTTATTCTCTCTTTGAATGTGAAAGCAAAAATCGTATAGAAACATTCTGGCACGCCCGGTGGGACCCTAGGGTCTTCCTTGGGTTCTTTTATTTCTATTCATATAGGGTGCATTAGGATTCTCCTTTTCATCTCTTTCTTCTATCTTCCAAAAGACATCATAAATAGGATTAAAAATAACTCTTCTTTCTTTTCTTGCATCATAGACTAGTCAAAATTCATACTCTTCACCCCTTTCTCCATTTGTTTTCATTCAAACTCACATTTCAACTTGGGGCTTAAAACACATTGCATATCATTTCTGCTTGCTTGCATTTCTTAGTCCACATCTAGTAATTAGACCACATCATGAATTAATCACACTTATGTTACACAACCTAATCACCTGCACAAATCAAACATCAAACTTACTTGAGACAAGGCCCGACTGGGATTTCATCACCCAGCAGATACCTTACCCCTCCCTAGCAATCTCACTTGGATTTCACCACCAAGGGGAAAGCCCACTCCATTCTCTGGCAGAGGATAATCTCTAGGGAAGGTATATTTTGGCTAAGCGAGACCAGCTTATCACTGGGCTTGTGAAGTGAGGGGAGCTTGCTCCTTAGCACCAGGCCATGTATCGAACCTAACCCAGACTCTTGAGTGCCTAAAAAAACCTGAAACCATCCATAGACTACCTCTTCTAGGACCCATTCTTCAAGCCAACCTCCAAAACATCACTTTAAGGCATAAGCCACAAGATTCTAAAAGTTGATTCTTAGGATTTAACGCTTAGTGTCTGCCTGTCTCCATCTCTATTTTTCTATTCTTATTTGCTTGTTTGAGCTAGTGAGGATGTTCTTCTTCCTTTTTTTCCAAAAAACTCTCAAATATTTTAGGTTTCTGGAAACCACAATCACCGGCATCAGTTTTACCATCGACGTCGGCAACCCTTCCTCGCTGGCATCGATTATCTGACTCACGTCGGCCATTTGATATCACTGACATAATTTTTTCAACCGACATCGGTCACTGTCATCGTTCTCTTTTTTCAAAATAGCCTCCTAAAACCTAACCCCCTTTTCTGCCAAAACCACATTCTGAGTTTCTGAAACTGAAAAAACATAGTTTCTAAAACCTGACCCTATTTTCCTTGAATGGTTTTGACACGCAGTCAAACCAAGGATTTTCTTGACCATGCGAGGCATCAACCGCTTCCATCTTCCCCGTCAATAACCAGTCCTATAATGGAGTTCCACTCAGAGACTGAAAGAACTCCTACTCGACCAACCCCAACTCAGACCCCCATTGTCCCTAAAGGGGACCAAGATTTCAAAAGATTCTTGGACCTCAATGTCAAAGCCCTCCAAAATTATCTCACAAGAAACCAAATGTGGGACCTTTTAGGTGCAGCAGTAATGACATCAACGTCACCCACTACTCAACCCATCATGACTCAGCCTATTGTCTCAACCAGTCACTCGACCATGGCCAATACACAAAGTTTGGCCTCCTCATCTATTTTCAAACCTTCCTCCATCAGGGTGTCATTTCCCCCTCAACTTCACATAATTTAACCAAGTTTTGCATCATACTAGAACTTGATTGTCTCGACCTCGTCCATTCTTGCACCTATACAAGCGGGAGTGACAACCTATCCTTTTACTAATGCCACCACTCAACCATCTATGGCGGTATCTAGTCAACTTGTGTCCTCCAACTTCATGACACAAGCCCCTTTGACCATGACATCTATCCCTATGATGCACTACCCATATGTTGTGCCTACACAAGCACAACCAAGTATGTCATACGCCTCTTTGAATACCTTCTAGGTACCCTACAACTTAGGGGGTGCCCCACCTACCAATCTATCAACTGACATAATCAAAATGCTGATGGACAAAATGTCCAGTCTCGAGACCTCTATTTTTGGTTCACACAATGCCCTCTCATATGAGAAAATTTGCAACAAACCCATTCATCCTTCTGTGCCCATCCGACCTTATCCTAACTAGTGAGAACTCCCTAAATTTACTTGCTTTTAGAGTAAGGAGGACCCACAACAACATCTTTGAGCGTTCAGACACGCTTGCTATCTCATAGCCCATGACGATGTGTTACTTCTATGCACGTTCCCCATGTCACTTTTGGGGGCCGCCCTTGACTGGTATAGCTCTCTTACTAGGCATTCTATATTTTCATTCACTCAACTCACCCAATTATTTCTTGACCATTTTTCTATCAACATCACTAAACAAGTCTCAATCACAGACCTTTATTCCATCAGGCAATTTGACGATGAATCCATAGTCTATTTTATCACCCGTTGGAGAGGCTTGATTAACCAGCTCTCCTTCTCCTTGCCTTAACCTAAGCTCATTGAGCTCTTTTCTCAATCATGTGCTAGGCACATCTCTTTTACCTTGTGGATCTAGACATTCCGCACTTTCGACGAAGCTTTCACCATGGCAAGAAAGCTTGAACTCTGTGCCATCGACAAAAATAAGGTCAAATTATGTAATGACAACGCAAAATCTAATGACCCTTCTTCATCCAAACCTTCTTCTACCCACTCCCAGTCCAAGGGGTCGGCAAACACTGTCATCTTTAGACCATCAACTTCAACAATAACCAACCGACCTCAATTTTCAACATCAAACTACATCAATAAACACTTCCAATGATGATCCATATAATGTCAATACACTCCAATTGGAGAGTCATATGCTTTTGTCTTAGATAAACTCATCAAGTAGGGGGTCCTCAATCTCCCTTCAATCCGATCACTTCAATTTGACCCCTCAACACCTATCCCTGCATGGTACAGGGAGAATGACTTTTGTAACTATCACTGTGTCAAAGGCCATGACACGGACAATTGTCAAACCATCAAAAACATCATCCAAGACATGTTAGACAAGGGGGATCTCATCTTGGACAACCCAAATGCCCCACCCAACCAACACCTTGACATCTTCAAGCAACCCTTTCCTAATCACCTGCCTACTCAAAACAATGTCCAAACCATGACCAATGACCCTCAAGACCATGATATACACACGGTCGACACTGTCTATTCTCTTGTCCCCGACCAACCTCCTTCATAGGTGGAAGACCCTTCTTCCCCTATTCCTCCTCCACAAGATGAAGAACTTTCTTCTCCTATTAGTCCTCCATCGACCTCTCTCATATTGGAGGATGCTTTGATAACACCCACACCGGCTGCCTCACCCTCATCCTTCTTGTCATCAATGGGGGATCCTACATTCCCCACGCCTAAAACACACATCGAGGCCATGACCATTCCTACGCTCCATCTAACTACAGAGCCACACTCTCCTATTTCTTTTCCACCAAGAGAAGAACCATTCTCTTCATCCATTTCGATCGAGGAAGACCCAGTCACGGTTTCCTCTTGTCTTTTGCCTGAGATTGCTATATCTCACTCGCCTCTGTCCACATCCAAACCTAAACCCGTATCTAACCTCACCTCGTACAATAGTGGTCCTTGCCCCAAACTAATGAAGGACATTAAACCACACCAGATGACTCTTCCCCCACCTTCATCATTACCTTCAATTTTGGGCCCGTATCCATCCACTTTAATAGGGGTGCTTCCTACTCCCATACCTCACAGAGGCAAGTTGCCTCCATTACTCCCTCAACCCATCAGACATATATTTCCTCCAAAACATCCAACACCTATCACCACCAAAGTTCCATCTCCATGTGTGGTTACACCACCCACAAAAATGATGGTATGACCAATGCCTCTTACGCCTCTCAAACCAAAGTCCTCAACCCCCACTGCAACAAGACACACAAACCCATTAGCAGGTTCTTATGCCCTGCTGTTATGGCAATTGTTGTAGTCTTCTCACATCAATCTTCTACCTCTTAAACCATATCAATCCCTCAAACCAAAATTGCCCTGGTTCGACGACACTCAGATTTGTGCGTATCATCACACACCTGGGCATGACACTGAGAATTGTTGTGCCCTCAAGGTTGTCATTCACCAATGTTTGGAGAAAGACACCCTTCTTCTTGACCACACTATCAACAAACCCAAAACACCATCCCACTCATCAACTCTCAGACCAAGACCATCTTGGTTCAAAAACTCTAAATTCTATCATTATCACCACACTCCAGGACATGACACTGAGCATTGTTGCACTCTTAAAGCTGTCATTCATCAACACCAGAAAAAGGATTCCCTTCTTATCAAGGATCCTCTTGACCACCCCTTTGACAAATCATCAACACCGACCCATGCTTCTCAAACCTCATCACTTAAATCGAGATCTCCATGCCAGACTATGGTCCCTTCGCCACCTTTAACCCCCTTATTTGACATCAACACAGTCAATCTAGCCACCAAGCCTCAACCGACCTTGACCAATCTATCAAATATTCTCCCTAGCTGCTGGGGGAATTCAACCTTCATCCATGCCTCGACCAACCTTTCAACCCAGTCTTGACCAAATATCAATCACTCTTTTAATCCTAAACCTCGACTAGGCCTCAACCAAGCATCGACCCGACCTCGACCAAACATTCAACCTGACCTCAACCATACCGTCAACTCGACCTCAACCAAAAATTCAACCTATCTTCGACCAAACATTTAAACTGACCTCAATCAAACCTTGATCAAATATCAACCAACTTCTTCAGCATCGACCCCAGACATCGACCAATCAGCGACCACATCAACCAACTCCTTCAACATCAATCAACATGTGACCAATTTGGAACGAAGCAAATGGGGCAAGTCTGCTCCTAATTGATTTAGACCTTACATCATAACACAATCATGGGTTAGGATTTTGTCAGAACCTGAGCCCCCTTTATGCCTTACCTCTTTGACTAGTCCACTGTTAGTCAAGTAATTATTCATTTGACGTCTAACTTGAGCTCAATCCCTTGAGTAGTCCCTATCATTGTCATTCCTATTTATTTCCACCCTCAACCCTGCAAACATCAGTCACCCCTTTTGTCAAGCATGAATGCTTTGTCCTAATAAAAGGAAAACCCTCTAAACCTCTATAGTCAAGTCCATGACCAAAAGTCTAGTCAACAAATCAGTAAAATATATATAAAAATGGGATGCATATTCCAAGGTCATAAAACTATAAATGTAGACTGCTCCCTCAAAGGATAGCTGCATCATCCTTGCTGTATTTACTAGACTACTCCTTTGAAGGATAGCTAGGCCAAAGTCATATCAAAAACATAAAAGGCAGAATATAGACCACTCCCTCGAAGGATGGCTATGCATAAATTTTACTACATACACAACACTATCTCAGAAGCTTCCCGTATCGATCAACTTCATGACATGACCACCAAGCAAAATGACATCCCCTCGCAGGCTTCCCGCATCGATCAGTCTGCCTTCAAAAAAAAACTGACTGACAAAACTTTAGAGTCATGGACTTGTCTATAGTCATTCTCAGGGTCACCTATAAAAGGGGCAAAGTTGTTCCTGCCAAAAAGGGTTCCCCCTTCAATCCATCTCACATAATCAAACCTATCACCCCTACATACTCAAGGGATTTTGAGCTCACTTAACGTTAAGTGATTCGATTACTTCTCTAAACACAACCACTAGTCAATGACGTAATGCATGAATGGGGCTTTTGTTCTAACAACCCCTTACCTATGCCATCATTCTAGCCCTTGTCAATGAAAGAGAAATTCACCTTTCACTTTTGTTACACTTTGGTCATGCATTCAACCCAATCATTATCTATCCAACCAAACCCGAATATTTCTATTCAAATTTTGCTTTCTATATTCAAGAGAAGAATTAAGAAACTAAGAGATGGTCAAGGCTTGTGTACCTAGATATAGTCTGTGCACCGTAATCCAGATGTTGTGAGTACTCCTCTTTGGCTGTGGAGGAATGACACCTGCAAAGAAAAGAGACTTGGACAAAAGAAGGTGTTAGATGGATAGATGGTGGGTTGCCAAGTGAAAGCTTGATCCCAGAAGTATGAAAACTTCCTTAAGGGAGGTCAACCCACTAGTCAATAGAAAAAGAGTCTGATAAAAGACAGAATATTAAAAAGACTAAAATGCAAAAGGGAAGCAAAGGCTTACCTGAAAGATGCTGTCGGCCTAGTCACAGTCGTCGGTGTCGGTGGTCCTACCGGCATCGGTTGATCAAGGTGCCGACGTCGGTTATTCTACCGACGTCAGTGGGGGAAGCGACCAGCGTTGGTCGAGGCAGTAGGCTTGGACAGGGTCTGGTCGAGTCTATGGTCTGCAGACAAGTTTTGGTTGTGTAGAATGGTCTGTGGACGGGTCTGAGACAGAGTTTGGGCCTGGTTGAATGGTCTGGGGTCTGGGTCTGATAGTCTGGTTAAATGGGCAGAGTGTATGGTCTGATAGAGGGCAGAGGCAAGAGGGAGACAGGGAAATATGGATTCGAGTCTGGGAACAGTTTGGTCTGGGAGGAGATAGTGCTGAATCTAATTCATAATACTTAGAAGCAAATGACTAGAAAACACAAAGAAAACACAGACAATATATATACCTGTGCCTTGTCGAATACCTATTGCTGCTGATGATCCCCATACCTGCTATTGATGTAGCCTATGTGGAGGACCTGTTGCTAGTGTAGAAGTCTGATGTAGAATCCCTATTGCTGCACCTGAGGGGGAGAGTGAGAGGCTTGGCTAAGAGATTGGCAGATTGACAGATGGTCGAAGACTTCAGATTCCAGACTCGTGATTAGCTCCTAAGATTCAGAGTTTGATTAGATTTTTTGATTTTTTGTGATTTGGCGAGAAATTGTGATTAGCCAGAAAGAGGTCAGAATGGCGATTTAAGTAAACCGACATCGGTGATCCCGCCGGCGTCGGCCGACAGTTGACCGACGTCGACGGGTGCAGAAGCATGTTCTACATCCGCCAAGTGCATAGTTGGTTGGAGATTTGGTCGAAGGTTAGGCTAAAGACGCACGAGAGTTTGTTAGGTGGTTAGAGAGTCGTAGGAATAGGTCTTGGGTGAGTCATAGGATGGGAATTAGTCCAAGGTGAGGTGTCCTAGACGAGGTGTCATGGGTGATGTGTCCAAGGAGAGGGGGGGTTTAATTCAAAATAAGTTTATTATTTTAAATTAGTAATTGAATGGGTTAGGAATGGGTTAGGAATGGACCAAAGGGGGGGAAAGACCAAAGTTAGACACAATTTAGGTGTCTACATTTGCCCCTTTTTGTCTTGTTGGTTGTTCTAGATGAACTGCAAGACAAAAATAGGAGTTGGTTGCCCCAAGGGTGGGATGATGTAGATTGCCCTGAGTTATGGATGAGGTATTCCCCCTCAAAGTGGGAGTCATGGGAAGGGAACCTGATGTTGGATGCTGATTTGACAAAAGGTGGATGAGAAGGAGAGTGAGTGTGAACGCTGCAAAAGTCGTGATTGCGCGCATACCACTTCACGGGATAGGTAGGTCAAATGGTCACAGTCAAAAGGTCGAGGAGTGCCAAAATTGAAATAACTGGGCCCCAGCATTAGTTGTAGCTGATCAGGTTATTCAATTGAAGCTTTAGCTCCAAATGGTCATCGTGTTCCAGGTATCCCGGGCTTAGGAAGTGCTCCCAAAAATAGGAAAAAAGTCACAAGTAGTGTGGATCAACCGGCTTGCGATCCTATACTTGTGAGGGTCCAAAAATATGGTCTGTAAACAATTTTGCTATCTATTCATGAGGTAGCATGCGTGTAAACAAAACCAAGACAGAGTTGTCTCAGAAGTGGTCAGGGTCTAAGGAGATAGGTGTGATCTCCATGGTCGTTGGTCGGGTTGAGATATAAGTGATCTCAAATGGGCCCCATGAGGAGTCAGAAATGACTTCGACATTGGCAGGGCTGGTTGATTGGTCATAATGAAAGATGAAAGGTTGACGTTGTGAGAGAGACGAATGAGCAGATGGGTGGACAAAGGAATGGCCGAGCTAACCTCAGAAGACTGAGTGCTGCCTACATAGCCCTCGTATGAAGGGCCTCAGACCAATGTAGTTTAGACAGAGGGTCAAAGAGGTCGATAGGCTGATTTTGGTCAAGGTCAAGGTCGAAATGATGAGAAGAAAATGATGTTACAGCCTTGTCCAAATGGTGTATTCTATAACATTGGTTGAGTGGTCTTTCATCCCTAGCAATTTTCCATATTCGTGATGGATGTATGCTAAAAATGAATTGAGGTCTATTTATGCTTCAGCAAGTATTGGTTTATGCTTAACATAAATTGGGTCTAGTCGATAGTTTCCATGTGTATTGGTGTCCATAGAAACTATGTGAATGGTCTAGGTCATGTCAATGGTCTGAAAGTGTTTGATTGGTTTGGTTTGGGTTTGGGATAGATAATGATTTTGTTGGATGTGTGACCAAAATGTGTCAAAAGTGAAAGGCGAATTGCTCTTTCATTGACAAGGACCAAAAAGACAACATAGAGAGGGGTTTGTTAGAACCAAGAGCCCCATTTATGCGTTGCATCATTGACCATTGGTTGTGTTAGAGAAGTAATCGAATCACTTGACGTTAAGTGAGCTCAAAATCCCTTGAGTGTGCAGGGGTGAGAGGATTGATATGAGATGGAAGGGGGAACCCTTTTGTGGCAGGAACAACATTGCCCCATTTATAGGTGACCCCGAGAATGACTAAAGACAAGTCCATGACTCTAAAGTTTTGTCAGTCAGTTTTTTTTTTTTGAAGGCAGACTGATCGATGTGGGAAGCCTACGATGGGATATTGTTATGCTTTGGGGTCATGTCATGAAACTGATCGATGCGGGAAGCTTTAGAGATAATGCTATGTATGTAGCAAAATTTATGCATAGCCATCCTTCAAGGGAGTGGTCTATATTCTGCTTTTTATGTATTTGATGACGTTGGCCTAGCTGTCCTTCAAGGGAGCAGTCTAGTAAATACAGCAATGATGGTGTAGCTGTCCTTCGAGGGAGTAGTCTACATTTATAGTTTTATGACCTTGGAATATGCATCCCATTATATATATATATATATATATATATATTTATTTGACTGATTTGCTGACTAGACTTTTGGTCATGGACTTGACTATAGAGTTTTAGAGGGTTTCCCTTTTATTAAGACGAAGCGTTCATGCTTGCCAAAAGGGGTGGGATTGAGGGTTGAAGGGAATAGGAATGACGGTGACAGGGAGTGCTCAAGGGATGAGCTCAAGTTAAACGTCAAATGAATAATTACTTGACTAACAGTGGACTGATCAAAGATGCAAGACATAGAGGGGCTCAGGTTCTGACAAAGTCCTGACCCATGCTAGTGCGTTAAGGTTAGAGTCAATTAGGAGCAAAGGTGCCCCATTTGCCTCTTTCCAACTTGGTCAGGTGATTGATGACAACTTGAAGAAATGATAGGTGTTTGGTTGGTCGATGTTTGATAATTGAAGTTTGGTCGAGGTTTGGTTGATGCTGGTCGAGGTCATGATAAGAAGGTTGATTGATGGTTGGTCGAGACTTGGTCGAAGTTTGGTCGAATGTCTGGTCAAAGTTGGTCAAATGTTTGGTTGACTGTTTGGTTGAGGTCATGATAGGGTTGGATTCCCCCAGTCTCTTAGGGAGAATGTTGGATAAATTGGTCAAGGTCGGTTGAGGCTTGGTGGCTAAATGGACTGTGTTGATGTCGAATAATGGGGTCAAAGGCGGCAAAGGGATCATAGTCTGGCATGGAGATCCTGATTTAGGCAATGAGGTTTGAGAGGCATGGGTCGGTGTTGATGATTTGTCGAAGAGGTGGTCAAGAGGGTCCTTGATGAGAAGGGAATCCTTTCTCCATTGTTGACGAATGACAGCTTTGAGAGCGCAACAACGCTTAGTGTCATGTCCCAGAGTGTGATGATAATGATAGAATTTAGAGTTGTCAAACCAAGATGGCCTTGATCTGAGAGTTGATGAGTGGGGTGGTGTTGAAGGTTTGCTAATAACGTGGTTGAGAAGAAGGTTGTCATTTCCCAGACATTGGCGAATGACAACCTTGAGGGCACAACAATGCTCGGTGTCATGCCCAGGCATGCGATGATACGCAAAAATGCAAGTGTCGTCGAACCAGGGTGGTTTTGGTCTGAGAGATTGATTTGGTCTAAGCGGTGGGAGATTGATACGAGAGGACTACAACAATTGCCATAATAGCAAAGCATAAGAACCTACTAATGGGTCTGGATGTTTTGTCGCAGTGGGGATTGATGACTTTGGTTCAGGATGCGTAAGAGGCATAGGTTGATAATTTGGAAGAGATATATGTCTGAGGGGTCGAGGGAGTAATGGAGGCAACTTGCCTCTGTGAAGTATGGGAGTAGGAAGAACTCCTATTAAAGTGGACGGATGCGGGCCCAAGATTGAAGGTAATGAAGAAGGTGGGGTAAGAGTTCTCCGGTGTGGTCTAGTGGCATTCTTTGATATGGTTTGAGGGCCATTATTGCGAGAGGCGAGGTTAGATGTGGGGCGAACACCAAGAAGTTTAATCTCTTTTGGTAAGGTGGGCGCTTGTGAGGGTTTGGGCTTAGATGTGGACGGAGGTGAGTGAGATGTAACAATCTCAGGCAAAAGGCAAGAGGAAACTATGACTGGGTCTTCCTCGGTTGAAATGGGCAGAGAGACTAATTCTTCTCCTGGTGGAGAAGAAATAAGAGAGTGCGGCTCCTCAAGAGGGCAGGAGGCAGGGATGATGGTGCCTTCTATTTGTGCTTGAGGAGTAGGCAAGGTAAGGTCTTCGGATGAAGGTAAGGCTAGTGGCGTAGGCATGGTCAAGGTGTCCTCTAGTATGAGAGAGGTAGATGGAGGACTAATAGGAGAAGAAAGTTCTTCATCCTGTGATGGAGGAGGTTGGTCAAGGACAAGAGGCAATATAGTGTTGATTGTGTGAATATCATGGTCATGAGAGTCATTAGTCGTGGTTTGGATGTTATTTTGAGTAGGTGGATGGTTCGAGAATGGTTGTTTGAAGATGTCAATGTTTTGGTTGGGTGGCGCATTCGGGTTATCTAAAATAAGATCCCCCTTGTCGATCATGTCTTGGATGATGTTCTTGAAGGTTCAGCAATTGTCGATGTCATGGCCATGGATGCGATGAAGGTGATAGAAGTCGGCCTCCCTATACCATTTAAGGAGGGCTTTTGAAGGGTCGAATTGAGGTGGTCAGATTGGAGGGAGATTGAGGACCCCCTGCTTGAGTAGTTTTTCCAAAACTAAAGCGTATGATTCTCCAAGTGGAGTGTATGAACACTGAATGTACCATTGTTGGAATTGTTTGGTGATGCTTAGAGATGTAGAAGGTTGAGGGTAATTAGTTGTCGTCGATGATGGTGATCTAATGACCATAGTGTTGGCCACTCCTTTGGGTTTGGAGTTGGCAGAAGAAGAAGGTCTAGAAGAAGAATGGTCATTGGTTTTTGTGTTAGTATTACGCAATTTGACCTTATGCTCTTCAATGGTGCGGAGTTCAAGCTTTCAAGCCATGGTGAAAGCTTCGTCGAAAGTGCGGAATGCCTGAATCCGCAAGGTAGAAGAGATGTGCCTGGCACATGCTCGAGAAAAGAGCTCAATGAGCTCAGGTTGAGGTAAGGAGAAAGAGAGCTGGTTAATCAGGCCTCTCCAACGGGTGACAAAATCGACTATTGATTCATCGTCAAATTGCCTGATGGAGTAAAGGTCTATGATTGAGACTTGTTTGGTGATGTTGATAAAAAAATGGTCGAGAAATAATTGGGCAAGTTGAATGAATGAAAAGATAGAATGTCTGGCAAGAGAGCTATACCAGTCAAGGGCGGAGCCAGAAAGGGACATAGGGAACGTGCGTAAAAGTAATGCATCATCATGGGCAATAAGATAGCAGGCATGTTTGAATGCCCATAGATGTTGTTGCGGGTCTTCCTTACTCTGAAAGTGAGTGAATTTAGGAAGCTTCCATTGGTTGGGGTATGGTTGGATAGGGACGGAAGGATGAATGGGCTCGTTGCAAATTTACTCATATGAGAGAGCATTGCGTGAGCCAGAGATAGAGGTTTCGAGACTGGACATTTTATCCATCAGCATTTTAATGACGTCTGCTGACAGATTGGTGGATGGAGCACCCCCTAGGTTTTAGGGTGCTTGAAAGAGGCTAGAGGAGGCATATGGCGTAGTCGGTTGTACCAGTAAGGGGGCAACGTACGAATGACTAGTCACAGGGACATAAGTGGAGGCCAAAAGTGGTTGAGTTATGAAGGTCGAGGGTGTAAGTTGACTAGATACCACCAAGGGTGGTTACGTGATGGCACTGGTAGAAGGATAGGTTGGCACTCTTGCATTCATGGGCGCAAGAGTGTGAGGGGTCGAGACAATCAAGTTCTGGTATGATGTAGAACTTGGTTGAATTGTGTGTAGTTGAGGGGGTAATGAAACCCCGATGGAGGTTGGTCTAAAAATGGATGGGGAGGCCAAACTTTGTGTATTGGCCATGGTTGGGTAAATGGTTGAGGCAAAAGGCTGGGTAGCAGACGGTGTTAATGTCATCACCGCTTCACCCGAAAGGTCTCGCGTTGGGTCTCTTGCGAGATAGTTTTGGAGGGCTACGGCGTTGAGGTCCAAGAATCTTTTGAAATCTTGGTCCCCTTCAGGGATGATGGGAGTCTGAGTCGAGGTCGGTCCTGTAGGAGTTCTTTCAGTCTCCGAGTGGAAATCCATGATAGGATTGGTTAGGGATGAGAAAGCGTGGTCAAGAAGAGGGTCAGGTTCTAGAAACTATGTGTTTTCAGTTTCAGAAAGTCAGAATGAGGTTTTGGCAGAAAATGGGGTTGGGTTTTAAGTTGTTGTTTTGGAAAAAAGGAAATGGATAGAGACTGATGTCGGTATAAAAACTGATGTCGGTGAAGAATACTGCCGATGTCGGTTAGATGACCGATGCCGGTATAGAAAAGTTGCTGACGTCAGTTACAAGACCGATATCGGTTACTGTGTTTTCTAGAAACTCAGAAAAAAAGTTTTTGGAAATGAAGAAGACGTCCTTACCAGCTCAAAAAAAATAGAAAATAAGATGATGACAGACAGATCCTAGCATTAAATCCTTAGAAATAATTTTATTAAGATCGTGTGGCTTATGCCTTAATGTGATATTTGAGGGAGTTGGCTGTAAGAAGGGTCCTAGAATAGGTAATCTAAAGATGGTTTCAGGTATGTTTAGGTGCTCAAGAAGTCTGTATTAGGTTTGGTACGTGGCCTGGTGCTAAGGAGCAAGCTCCCCTCACTTCACGATCCCAGTGGTAAGCTGGTCTCGCTTAGCCAAAATATACCTTGCCTAGAGATTATCCTCTGCTAGAGAACGGAGTGGGCTTTCCCCTTGGTGATGAAATCCAAGTGAGATTGCCAGGTAGGGGTAAGGTATCCGCTAGGGGATGAAATCCCAGTCGGGCCTTGTCTCAAGTGAGTTTTATGTTTAATTGAATGCACGTGGTCTGGTAGTGTAACATCAAGTGATCTATGATTTATTCAATATGCATTTTACTAATTACTAAGTGTGGACTAATGCAAGCACAAGCAGAAATGGAATGCAAAGTGTTTTAATGCCCCAAGTCGAAATGTGAAGTTCGAATGAAAAACAAGTTGGAGAAAGGGTTGAAGAAAATGATTTTTTGACTAGTCTAGAAATGCAAGAAAAAGTTCTTTTTATTTCCTACTTAGGATGTCATTTTTTTTTAATAAGAAAAGAAGAGAGGTGAAGAGGAAGAAGCCTAATGCACCTAAATGAACAAAGAAGGAAAGGAACCCAAGGAAGGCCCTTAAGGGTCCCACCGGGTGTGCCAGAATGTTTCTATTCAAATTTTGCTTTCTATATTCAAGAGAAGAATTAAGAAACTAAGAGATGGTCAAGGCTTGTGTACCTGGATATAGTCTATGCACCGTAATCCAGATGCTATGAGTACTCCTCTTTGGCTGTGGAGGAATGACACCTGCAAAGAAAAGAGACTTGGACAAAAGAAGGCGTTAGATGGATAGATGGTGGGTTGCCAAGCGAAGGCTTGATCCCAGAAGTATGAAAACTTCCTTAAGGGAGGTCAACCCACTAGTCAATAGAAAAAGAGTCTGATAAAAGACAGAATATTAAAAAGACTAAAATGCAAAAGGGAAGCAAAGGCTTACCTGAAAGATGCTATCGGCCTAGTCACAGTCACCAGCGTCGGTGGTCCTACCGGCGTCGGTTATTCTGCCGACGTCGGTGGGGGAAGCGATCGGCGTCGGTCGGGGTAGTAGGCTTGGACGAGGTCTGGTCGAGTCTGTGGTCTGTGGACAGGTTTTGGTTGTGCAGAATGGTCTGTGGACGGGTCTGAGACAGAGTTTGGGCCTGGTTGAATGGTCTGGGGTCTGGGTCTGATAGTCTAGTTAAATGGGTAGAGTGTATGGTCTGACAGAGGATGGAGGCAAGAGGGAGATAGGGAAATATGGATTCGAGTCTGGGAACAGTTTGGTCTGGGAGGAGATAGTGCTGAATCTAATTCATAATACTTAGAAGCAAATGACTAGAAAACACAAAGAAAACACAGACAATATACATACATGTGCCTTGTCGAATACCTATTGCTGCTGATGATCCCTATACCTATTGTTGATGTAGCTTGTGTGGAGGACCTGTTGCTAGTGTAGAATTCTGATGTAGAATCCCTGTTGCTACACCTGAGGGGGAGAGTGAGAGGCTTGGCTAAGAGATTGGCAGATTGACAGATGGTTGAAGACTTCAGATTCCAAACTCGTGATTAGCTCCCAAGATTCAGAGTTTGATTAGATTTTCTGATTTTTTGTGATTCGGTGAGAAATTTTGATTAGCTAGAAAGAGGTCAGAATGGCGGTTTAAGTAAACCGATGTCGGCGATCCCACCGGCATCAGCCGACAGTTGATCGACGTCGGCAGGTGCAGAAGCCTATTCTACATCCACCAAGTGCATAGTTGGTTGGAGATTTGGTCGAAGGTTAGGCTAAAGACACACGAGAGTTTGTTAGGTGGTTAGAGAGGAGTAGGAATATTTAAATTAGTAATTGAATGGGTTAGGAATGGGTTAGGAATGGACCAAAGGGTCAACCACTTTGTCTCTTCGTCTGAACTACATTGGTCTGAGGCCCTAAGATTAGGGCTATGTAGGCAGCACTCAGATGACACGACTGTCTTTTGGGGTTAGCTCAACCACCCTCATTTGTTTGTCTCCTTGATGGACAAACCATTCTTTCCTTTGACCAATATTTTGACCTTTGACCTTTGACCATGACCTTGACCTTGACCAGACCATCGACCTCTTTAACCCCTCTATCTGAACTACATTGGTCTGAGGCCCTAAGACCGGGGCTATGTAGGCAGCACTCAGATGACACAACTGTCTTTTGGGGTTAGCTCAACCACCCTCATTTGTTCATCTCCTTGATGGATAAACCTTCTTTCCTTTGAAAAATCCTTGACTATGACCTTGACCTCGACCAAGACCAATCCATACCTTTGACCCTTCCTCCCTTTAGGGAGAACTACATTGGCCTAAGGCCCTTCACACAGGGGCTATGTAGGCAGCACTCAGTGTTCTGAGGTTAGCTCAGCCACTTTCTTTCATCCATCCATTCATTCGACCAATTATCTATCTTAGCATCACCTCGACCAATGACCATGGAGATCATGTCTATCTCCTCTGACCCTGACCACTTCTAAGACAATGTTTCCTTGGTTGTTTTTGCATGTATGCTACCCCACAAATGGTTAGAAAAATTATGCGCAGACTATTTTTGACCCTCACATGTATAGGATCGCAAGCCGATTGATCCCCACTACTTGTGACTTTTTGTGTTTCTAGGAGCACTTCCTGAGCCTGAGATACCTGGAACATGATGACCATTAGAGCTTCAACTTAGATTGAATAACTTGATCAGCTACGACTAATGTTGGGGCCCGATTATTTCAATTTTGGCACTCCTCGACCCTTGACCTGTGACACTTTGACCTGACCATCTCGTGCAGTGGTATACGTGCAATCACAACTATTTCAGCATTCACACTCACCATTTTTCATCCACTCTTTGTCAAATCAACACCCAATTTTAGGTTCCTTTCCCTCGACTCCTACTTTGAGGGGGAATACCTCATCCATAATTGGGTCAACCAACCCTCTTATTTTTGTCTTGAAATTCACTTAAACAACCAATAAGATGAAATCAACCTTATCGCACACCTGGGGCAATCAACTCTTGTTTTTGTCTTGTAGTTCATCAAGAACAACCAACAAGACAAAAAGGGGCAAATGTAGACACTGAAATTGTGTCTACTCCCTTGATCATCCTCCTCGTCCTCTCCCCCCTTGGTCCCCTTCATCCACTTAACCACTCCTAACCCATGTCTTATTAATTTGAAATAATTATCTTATTTTAAGTTAATAATTCTCTCTCCCTTGCCACCTCACCACCCTTGGATACCCTTCTTTGGATTCCCTTCATTCCCCACATGGCCAATATTAATGCCTAGAGCCCCATTCCAACTTTTCCCCTTTAACCTCTCGTCCATTTTAATCACCTTTGATCATTTCTTCTTCAGACTCGCTGACCTGGTAGTTGGGAAAATAGACAAAAGGCTATTTTTAGCCTTTTTCCTGCCTTCTAGCCACCGACATCGATCAACTGTCGACTGACGTCGGTGATATTGCTGATGTTAGTTTCCTTCATAACGGTTTTTTGCATTCATTATCCTTCCTTCGCCTCTGCTCTTGATCTGACTCTTAAATCCTTGAATCTTTAGTCTTCGACCATCCGCCACTCTGCCAATCAATCTGCCAATCTTCAAACCAAACCTCTCACTCTCCCTCACACAGTAGGCTTCTACACCAGCAATGGGTCCTCCACATAGGCTACATCAACAACAGGGATAGGTATCAGCAGCACTCCTTCTGCAGGCCACAGGTATGTATATTGTCTGTGTTTTCATTATGTTTTTAGTTATTGCTTTCTAGTAATATCACCCCCCAGACCAGAGTGTCAACCAAGCCAGACCTGAATCCTTATTTCCCTGTCTCCCTATTGGCCTCCTCTACCCTTCTATCCATTTGACATTCTTTCCATTTGACTCCCTCAGACTACCTCAGACCCAGACCCTCAGACTACCTCAGACCAGACCCTCAGACTACCTCAGATCATTCTCCAGACTATTTTGCACATCCATAGACCTTGTCCACAGACCACAAACCCATCCACAGACTACTGCCCCGACTGATGCCAACCACAAAGACCACTACCCTAACCGACGTAGGCAGACCTTGACAACCGACGCTGGTAGGACCACCGATGTCGGTGACTGTGACCAGCCTGACAACATCATTCAGGTAAGCATTTGCTTCCATTTCCTTTTTCGTCTTTATCATTGCAGTCTTTTATCATTCTGCTATTTATCAGACATCCTTTTATCAATCAGTGGGTTGACATCCCTCAAGCTTTTGCTTCTGGGATCAAGCTTTTGCTTGGCAACCCACCATCTCCTCATCTAACGCCTTCTTTGTCTTAGTCTCTTTCTCTTGTAGGTGTCATCCTCCACAACCAAAGAGGAGTTCTCACGACGTCTGGATTACGGTGCACATGACTTCATCTAGGTACATATAAGCCTTAGACCATTTCTTTTAGTTTCTTATTCTCTCTTTGAATGTGAAAGAAAAAATTGTATAGAAACACCTTTCTTTCAACTACTCCTTGGTAGTTTTATCTTGTTCCAACTTTTAAAAAAATATTGGTAGGAGTATATGTAGGAAGCAACACGTAAATATTGGTAGCCATGATTTTTTGAGTTGTATTTTTCACCAAAAAATAAGACTAAACAACATTAATAAGAGTATCAAGTGTAGTGGAAATACCAAGAGTGCATGCAAATTTTTCTCCAATTATTTTTATTTTGAGCTTGAGTGTTTTATTGTACTTAAGTAGTCATCAAGATTAAGTCAACTTCATCTTATTGAATTTATTCTATATCTTCACTTGCTTATTTTGTATAATATGGACCTACCTTTGACTATTTTAACTAAAATTCCCACCTCTATTTCTTTCATTAGTGGAGGAAAGATTGATTGATACACTTTTATGCCTATACTTTTCAACCATCTAATTATTTTGTATAACTTTTTTTGAGCTCTTATTTTGAAGGATGTGGATTCTGATTTGTTCCAATTAATTTATGGAAGAGGTTTTGATTCAATGTTTATTACTTCATATATAAGATCTATAACATCCTCATCATCTTCAATAATTTTTTGTGATTTTTTATATATTAAACTTAATGACTTGATCCATAGTGAAATATGAATAATCATGAATTCTAACTTTTGTTTAATCATTGAAATCAATCCAAAAGTATTCAAAGTGGGACACATGCTAGTATGAGGAATTGAAAACATTATCAACAAGACCTCAAGCATCAAAATAATTTATATTATTAAATGATTGAATGATGAATCAATTCATTTATACATCAATGGAATTTACTTTGGTCAAAGAATCACATGGATATTTATCTATGGAGATTGGAAATTTTTTCCTAGTTTTTGTGTTTTCTAGATAGGAGATTGTTTGTTTCAACCAACTATCTTACTATCTCCATCAAGACCCACCTATCATCAAAAAATTTTGGAAGCATATTTGTAGTTATTTTACATATACATATTCTTAGTTATGTGAAACTTGTAAATTATAAGAATAAAGTTCCCCATATTACAATTTTAGTAAAGGCTTGAATTGATATTTTGACTTTGTATGGTTTAGGCTCAAAAATCTAAATAACATTTACAAAAAAGTATCATTAATTATACATAAATGATGTGAGATTTATCATAAATTTATTTAAGAATAGAATCCATATATTTTGGTGTCACTAACTATATTCAAACTAATATATATCCTTCTACGAGAAACCATGTAGAATAAATAGGAAGTCATATCAAATTTAGATGTTGTGGTGACTTATATCAATTATTTGTGAATGGATTCACTGATCTATTAACCCCAATATATATATTTTGTATTATTGTGAATTATCAAAATGTACCTGTACATCCTTGTTTGAATATCATTAACAATGGGGTATCAAACAACTCTATTTAGAAGTGATGATGTCATTGACTTCATATTTGAACTCAAACCTTGTAATAGTTTTAAGAAGTATTGTTGCTACACTTTTTTGATTTATTAACCATTCCTTGTTGAACCAATTAGAACAAGAGTTATTATTTTCATAGAATAGTTTAACAAATTTTGGATAAAGATATACATATTATTCATGATCAAGCAATCTAAGCATGTGATCAATATGTTATACTTGTAGACAAAGTATATAATCACCATTTGGACTCTTCACTTCCCTTTTTTCTTGATCATAGTGTTGGGTTATGGTGAATAACATTTTTAGATATTGTACTGATGCTAAAAATGTTGTTACTTGAGCTAGAACACTATCATGAATGCTTTATCCCCAGTTTATCTTATGTATTGCATTGATTCTCCACCAAAATTCATCTATGCCAATATGACCTATGTCTATGTCTATCACCTTATTAATGTTTGATTCAAGATTCAAATGAGGAAAAAATCCTTTGAATTTATATTTTATATTTGTATCATATTTTTTTAGAGTATTATTTTTCACAATATTATTGTTTTGAGTAATTTTTTCTATAGTTCTTGATGTTGACATTTGATAAAAACCGTATATTTGTGTTAATAAAAAAATGTCTAAACTGATCGAGTGAAGAGGTGTTTTTAGAATAATCTTGAGAAAATGATGGAAATTAGAGTATGAATAGGTAAGTGGCATATTCCCATGGTATGTTTGATAGATGATTGTGCTCTATAGTGTGTTGGAGAAGACCATGGGTTTTTATAGTGTGTTGAACATGTATCATATTTATATTAATTTCTAAGTAGAGAGGTGGGTTATGATGAATGTTAACATAGAGTTTGGAGTCTATTTAGGGTCCAAGTAACCTTTTTAATCCATGGTGTGTTTGATCAAATCTCAGATTCTATAATTTTTTAGTAGGTCAACATAATTTTCTGTGTTTGGACAGATCTTAGAGTCTAAGGAAGGTGAAAATAATACTCAAATTCCTCTTAAATTTTGAAAAAGTCTTCTATTCTAATATGATTTCAAATAAGTTTACAAACTTGTATCTGACAATAAATACCAATGGCATTTGAAGTTGAAAAATTAAAGAGATTAGGAAACCCTAGCCATGAAGAATTCAATCAAATCTCTAATGTGTAGATTAAATACTGAGAGCTTGAAAATAAAACCTAATTGTCATGAGAAACAATATGAATAATTTTATAAGGAAGCTCAATATCTATAAGTTGGAAGCAATTAAGGTAATGTTGTATATTAATTGGAAGTAGATGGGAAAGAAGTGAGGAAGGCATGTAATTTTAAAACACACACCACCATATTTGCATGTGTGGAACATCTTCCTATTTAATAATGGGATTTAGAGTATGCTTGACTAAAGTGTAAGATCTATAGTAGTTTTTGATAGGCCAATGAGTTATAAGATGTGTCATAGCAAGCCATGGTATCCATCATTAATCCATACATGTTTTAGGTTATGGGGAAGTATTCTACATTGCATCAAGTTTTAAAATCATTTTATACATAACATCAAGTTCTAACACATGTTTAAATATGTTTCAAGTTCTGATAATGTGTTAAGCATATTCTATAAATCCATTATGTGTCTGGCAAGACCTCAAACTTGAAAATGATAAAATATTTAGCCATTTTATTGAATCTCACCATTTTTTACCAACACTTAGATAAATTTTCCTAAAGGAACATTTTAACTTTGAACACATAACATGTTTTCTTTGACTATAGAGACTAAATTTTGCTCATTTACAAGCAAAAGATTTGAAAAACTTAGATTTTTTCACACGTGTTCAAATTTGGGTACAATAAGACCTCATGAAATCAATTGCACAAGTTCATGTGTGTTTTTTACATTTTAGACTTAAACTAGTTTTTAATTTACACATAAAGAATAAACTATAAATAATTGGTAGTTATACTTCATAAGGTCTATATATGATTTTGTATTGTTTCCATTTTATAAATATATCCATTTTTCATAATATTATCATTATTTTTCAATATGAAAATACAAAAAAAGAATTTCATTTAGCTTGCATATAGGAAAAGATAAAACTCAACATTTTCCCTCTTAGTCTAGATTTAGTTTTCTAGTATTTCATGCATCCAAAAACTCAAAAAAATGATCTAAATAATCATGTCTTCTCTCTCTCTTTGTTTTTTTTAAGATTTTAGTTATTTAATTTTCATACTTTTATTTTATCAATTAGTTTAATTTCCTTATATTTAAATAAACCCTTTCAAAACATGCACATGTACAAAACCAAGATTTAAACAAAGACTTTCCAAGATGAGTGCAATCATAAATCCTTTCTCA